>ML769759.1:0-60805 GCA_009733575.1 Gymnopus androsaceus JB14 | reverse complement strand
GGAGTAAAGAAGTGGAATATTGCAGGAGTGGCACTGCAGCTTTGTCAATTGGAAACAGGGAATGGGGAAGCTATGGGCAAAGCTTCGGTGTAAGGGAGCCAATTCCACCTCGCGCAGAAATGGAGCTACCTCAAACCCCGAAAAATCTGGTGCATCGGGTAGCCCGTAGGTGTTAATCTGCAATCGTTTAAGAAGAGGAAGATGCCCTCTGATCGAAGATAAAAAGGAGTAGCTTGATCCAGGGATCATGAAAGTCGCATCCTCCCAGCGTTCAGATTGTTTTGCCAACATGGTCAAAAGACGTCCATCAATGAAGGCAATGGAGTCTACATGAATAATAAGAGGGCAGGTTTTTGACCGTTCCAGCTGTAAGGCAACAAGCTTAATGGAGCAAGGGGGAATGAGGATTCTTTGCCAGAGGTTTGGAGTTTTAGTGGCCACTGTACACCAGAAAGAGCATACGGAAGTGAGGATAAAGAGGAACCTGATACGGTCTCTTCCATTCCAGAATGCATCCAGCGCTATCCAAAATATATCTGCAAGTAGTTCTGGTGGCAAAGGTAAGTAACGTGGATTGGGGGTCCAGGATATGATCTGTGGCATTGTGGTTGGAAAAGAAGTTAATGTTGAGTAGCAGAAGAAGAAAGAGCGCCCATTTGCTTAGTAAGCGTCGGGTGCCCGTTGTTCATTCAGCATTTGAGCGGCTAAGCCCGACTGGGCAGTCCCAACCGGGCGGTCCCTAGGCAGTAACAGGCAGTAACCGGGTACCGCGTGGTTGATGGCAAAATAGTTAAAAGATTTCAATCGGGAAAGACCAGACATCACAAGACCTTTCACGGGTGCAATAGAACACGATTTACCAGCGCTAAACTTCTTTTATCTCGAATCCTTTTACGGTGGAAATCGTGGCAATTTGCCAAGCAAAATTGACTCATTTTTCCCATCAGAATATTGATTAGATTTCACGGGGTTTTGCGGCCGGAATTATATATGAAAAAGAATATATTTTCTATTTATTTTTCAAGAGAAATCTTTGCTCATTTTCGGTGGAAATCTGTGGGGAAATATATTATTGTTTACTTGATGTTTTTCTAAACTAATTTCAGCCTTGATTTATCAGATCCGCCGGAGTGAAATTAGATGTTCCCTAGTTTTGTTCCGTTTGTTTTACCCTTGGATGATGCGTATTCTATAGATAGATAATACTCAATGATTGCCAGTAGCTAGAATCAATGAGAATTCAGGAAACGTACCGTACCCTTGTGCTCGAGACTCTGGTAAACACCTGGACTTTCTTTGTGGTTTCCAAATTTGCTATGCAACCATTTGTGGAGTCTCTAGAACCGTGTGTCAGCAAAAGTAAACGGTTACAAATATCCCGCCAGATCCAGGGTCGGACCCTCAGGGATATTCTGTAATAGAGTAACTCACGGTCTTGCCTAGATATTAGAAAGTGTACGAAAAGTTGCTTGAGAATTTGAATGAGCAAGCGAGCAGCGACAGCATCCGTCTTTTGGATCTAGTTCAATGCAAGGTACATGAATTATTAGACCATAAAAGGCAATGAGAAGCTCACCTGAAAACATTCTATAGGATATCGAGGACCAAGAAGTTTGTTGAATGACTTGAGCATTGAGAGGATATCGAGGACAAAGAAGTTCGTTGAATGAAAGAAACCAATATCGTGGGACTCTGAGAAAGTCAGGTGCTTGTGAGCGCTTCGAAGTCCGCGGAGTATCCGATACTTCCTCCGGACATCCGAAGGCCCAACGTTGACGGTCACTCCAGCAAGCATGAATGCTCAGAAGGACGCGAAACCGTCGGAATACATTATTTCAAGTAAAATAAATGTAATTTTGAGAATAGACAGACTTTGAATAAGTCTGCCATTGTTCAGAGACACGCCAATGTCCTTGATACCAACATCACCATAAATGTCAAAAAGTAATTGGAACGTATATCCTTTCACAGGTGTCGGTTACCTTTAAAAGTGCAGGATCTTCCTTCTTATAATACATTGATTCGATATATGTCCTTCAAAGGTATACGGTTACAGTATTTTAGATTGATGAAAAATATAATGTCAATAGGAACTAAATAATTCCAATTGTTCTGTACATACCTTCTTTGAAAGTGCGTCTCTCAACATGATTCACTAAATAAGAAATATAGTGACGCTATTACTGCTATATTTGGGCTTCCAAGCCTTAGGGATGCTCTCAGTACTGATACTTGGCTCAAGCTCATGGTTTAGAACAACAAACTCGATTCTGAATGTAAGTCTTCAGAATGAAATACAATTTCAACAACGTTATCACATTCCGAACCTCTAATTCCTGGATATAACAGAGAAACTACATGTACTGAAGTAATGCCGGAGCAACCGGACTATATCTACTATCATCTCCCTATTGGAGACCATCGTTTCGAACAATGAGCTCGAAAGAAACGCCCGTTAAGCGCCAACGGACCGCGTTTCCGAGCATGATTATTTCACTATCTCACGGTTCCACTTTGCTCTCGACGTTCATCAACACGACAATTTACCATCAAGACCTCGTCAATTTCCTGTCCAAATCGTCTAATACGGTGACTCAACCCTTTCTCTCCTGCCCGAGGAGGCACAAGAACTTCGAATGCCGAGAAATTAGACGGAATATTTGCTAGACCATTTGTGTATCAAACTCAGTGCATTTTCTGATCTTTACTTTTAATTTACCATAGCTGATTATGGTGATATAGTCAATATTTTGCATGTCAACTCATCAGTACCCGTCACAGCTAAATATTGTGTATCCCCAACAGTGGAGAAGACTGTTGAATATGCCAAAATGCTCAAACAGGCAGGTGCTCAGATTCTCACCTGCCACGGTAGACTGAGAGAACAGCGGGGGAACCAAGCTGTATGTCTTGTATCCCAATTGCATTCCGTAGGAGTTTGAGGCACTCTATGAGCATTACGAGCAGGAGGGTCGGGCCCGCGAAACTATTCCCGCTCAGAAGTTGTGGTATGCATTCTCGAAGCTCAAATCAAGACTGGTAACCCCTTCATGCTGTACAAGGATGCTTGTAATGGTGCGTTTATCTTTCTGGTCTTCGGTGGCCTTTGCTAATCCTTTACAGCAAAATCCAACCAAAAGAACCTCGGTGTCATCAAGTTATCCAACCTCTGCACCGAGATTGTCAAACACTCTTCTCCCGATGAGACTACCGTCTGCAATGTTGCTTCCCTCACCCTCCCCACCTACATCACCAAAGACACCTCTGGCAAGCCCACCCACGACTTCCAAAAGCTCCACAATCTAGCCAAGACTGTTGTGTTCAATCTCAACCAAGTCATTGATCGCAACTACTATCCCATCCTGGAAGCTCGTTGTTCCAACATGCGTAGTCGTCCCATTGGTATGTGTTGAATGTTTGTATGAATTGAACAGCTTCTTCCAGTGCCAGTTCCAAGGCTCTGACCAGACCACCTTTGTTGGTGGTGTTGCTGTTGGAAGCACTGGTATGTTGTTTTACTTTATCTTCACGGTTGAATACTGATATCCGCCTTACAGCCACGATTCCTTTCGGACAGACTACTCCTCTCAACCCTGCTGGGTCATGTCCGGCAAACCCAACTGGTCCGATCGCAAACAGTGTTCAGTTGAACACTCTTGTTATCAGTCCTGGTACCCCGTAAGTTTTGTTTCGATTCTTTTCTGCGAATATCGCTGGCTTTCTTCTAGGAGTGGCTCATCCAGTGCTGCAGCTGCAGCTGCACCTCCTCCCGCGGCTTCATCCTCCGTTGCTACTGCTCCTGCGTACGAATTCTTCTCCAACGCAAAGCTTTCAATACTCAAGTCTTTTCTTTTAGTGCTTCCTCAGCAGCCGCTGCTGACAACAGCGCCGCGACCAGTGCCGCTACGACCAGCTCCAGTTCGACCTCTACCTCAGGCTTTGCGCTCTCCAATGGACAGCAAGCTCAGGCTTTGAATGCTCAATTTGCGACCCTCACCACCTCATCCTCCTCCACATCTGGTCAGGATGCTTGCGTTAACGGTGGATTTGCTCAGTGTGTCAACGGTTCCAAATGTACAGATGTCGAAAGGTCATGCATGGGAAAGGCTTGGAATCGACGCTGTGAGGAGGATGAAGGGCTGTGGGAGGGAGGCGAAATGGATGGGGGAAATGATGAAGAGATGGAGTGGGAATTGGAAGGAGTGAATTGGACGGGAGGGTCATGACTGGGCTTGGTTTCATATATCTCACGTAGGATTATAGCGAGTGGGTTTCTATGTAGCGTGTCAGATAATGTAATTTTTTGCGGATTTACGACAATTTTTCCCGGATTTTTAGCAGCATTTTGGGAAACGATCGTGCTCATCGTTGCAGATGATGACCAGGGTACACATAGCATAGCGACAAGCTGATCAGCAAAGGCTGTCAACCCTGTCGGTAATGATGTGCACGACATCGAGGGAAGAGTGCGCAGATTGGTGTGCGGGCAGTGGAGATTGATGAGATTGATGGCATAATCAGGGAAGTGTTTCGGCGGCTGCGTGTGAGGGCGGTAGGTAACAGTGAGGGTAGTATGATGGACAGTCAGGACCCTATATGTCCCCACCCAGGTGTGGTGGGCCCAACCTGCACCTGAGGGTATTTTATAGGGGAAGGGAGATCACCCTTTGTGATGTATCCCGCAAAAAGACAAATGTGCCTTATTTGATACATAAATCTAGCAGCTAGGGCTGGAAATAAAGGATGTGGTCAATGGCACCTCTTGTTATTCTTCGGCGTTGCCTATGGCGTCATCCAGCGGCATTCGGGGATGTTGGGCACACAGGGCACAGCGATGGATTTGCAACTAAAGCATGTTGTTTAGGGCAAGGGAAAATTAGATGATTAACAGGCTTACCTTTGCAGCACTCTTCGGCGTCGGCTGTGGCGTTGTCCAGGAGCATTGGTGGACGTTGGACGCACAGGGTGCACAACATGGAAGTAAAGTTGGAAGAGACAAAAGGCTTACTAATCGACCTCATGGTTTTTTTTCTCGGCCAGAGTAACCGGGCCAACCAAATGATTATTAAGCCTTTTGTCTCTTCCAACTTTACTTCCATGTACGTCAGCGCATGCGCTAGGTAGGTCGTGCTCCCGCTTGTACCTACCGTAGATAACTGTAGTTAGTATATAAATAAACAAATTGAGAATGGCTCAAAGCCAAATGTTGAATGGAATGGCTGGAAATTCACGTAAAGGCCATGTTCGATGTAGGGAGAACTTACGCATTCCATTTTTTCGGCTGTGGACACTGTTCTTCCACTTACTGACGTTGTTAAATGCCCCTAGGCCTTATAATCAATCCCTAATGGCCCAACCGTCGCGTAAGGATGCTTTGAATTTGGTACGTACATCCATATTTTATTTGTTTTGCGTAACTACTTAACTTGTTATACAGGCTCGTTCATTTATCATTACCGAGGCTGATGAAGACAGCGACGCTGAGGATTTCAAGTCGGACGACGAACATTATGACCAATCTCAACAGCAGGAGGAGGATCTTCGCAGGCAAAAAGCTGAATCCATACATCTGTGTGCTCGAAACTACGATCTGTTTGCTGAAATCTGCGATCGTTGGTCACAACAGGAAGCCCAGCCTCGTCCTTTCAAAGTCAATGCTCTCTCCCAGCTAAACGACTATGACTCTGACTCTGATTCCGATAAATTTGTACCTCCGACAGCATCTCCTGCCCCCCCTGCTGTAATTTCTTCTGTTTCTGCACCTCCTGCTGTTCCTCCTGCTTCCGCGGGACCTCCGGGAGCATTTTCTACAGCTCCAGTCATACTTGCATCACCTTACGCTGCTCCTACTCCGTCTTCTCCAAACCACGATTGAGAGATGGAGGCATGGGTGCTCCTTGACAAGTACTTGACTTCTGATTCTGGTCAAGGTGGCCAAGTTCATGCCACCTTGGAGAAACTCTGCATTGGAGCTAAATGGGACGACATGTGGGGTCGGATTACTGGCATGGAACCAGGTGATGAAGACGCAGCAACCGCTGTCAGGAATGCTTTAGATTCAATAAAACCTACAGTCCCTGGTCCTACTTTACTTTCCGATTGTGTCGATTCCGCTCATTTGGAAGACCTTGAAGTCGGTGAAGGTGAAGAACTTACCGAGGAGCAGAAGGAATTGGCAGAGTATCTGAATAAGTTCTCTGACAGTGTGATGCTAGAAGAGTATGGTATCAATTACGTCCGGTGTCGAGTAAGTTTCATAGATTTTTTGACGTACTGATAATTTATTCCAAAAGAGAGGGAAGGAATCCGAGATAATGCAGTGAATCCAGCGTGACATTAAATGAGACAGACACCCCAAATGTCTAGTCCAGGCTTTCCCTTCTAGGAAGCAAGGGGGTCTCTACGTCTGGGTTCGCAGCATGCTTGATGCGAACTACATCCTTGCTGCGTACTTCTGTCTTACCGACGGCTTTCTTTACTCCCGCCAGCCTGTCTTCTCGTATGCCGCCAACAACACACGAGATAGCATTGCGCGGAAAGACAATCCAGGGTTCACCGTGCCTTTGCTGTGGAAAGGGCCATACCTAACGATGCCCATCCACCACCGTATCACAGGTATGAGGAAGTTCCCCTACATGGCCAAGTTGCCTCCTTTTCAGCCAGGTGTTTGGGTAATCGCAAAGAAGGGTCTGTATCAAGGTGATACTGGAGTGATTATGATGGACACATCCAGCGACTACAGCACAGAATGTGTTGTAGCATTCCTCCCTAGATTGGACCTTCCCCAGCAGAAGTTCAAAAGGGTGAAAAAGACTCACTCGTCTAATCCCGCCGTCCCCGCGACCTTTACAACACCATTTCCGGTCTCGACTACAATGTCAGACATTAAGTCCAAGTTTGACTTTGTCTCAATCAACACAAAGGCCGGTTATCCCATACCTTTGGAGAGAACCGTACCGAGCAAGAAAAGCTCAGTTCCATCCGCTCGTCATCCGCATCCATCAAAAGTTTGTATTGGTTTGACACCAGTACTGAAATTCGCCAAATTCCATGATATTCCGCCAAGCAGTATTTTGGTATGCTGTGCTATTTGCGACGAAGGCGCGACTTGTGAACACGGCGACAAGGAGTATGCCCTGCTAAAGCAGACTATCTGGCAGGGTCTTTCCTTGGTGCGTCAAAAGGTCACCAATCTTACTTTGGCCAATACTATTGCTGAGGAGGACCTTCTTGAGTTTTTCAAAACTGAGAGCGTGGTTCTTCAATTGAACATACCACTTCCTAGCACTTGGATATTCGGGCTTGGTGAATGAGTGCGTGTATTGAATCGATTGAGGGACCATCATAGGCCGTTATGCAAAAATCCGGAGTTAGCAAGCGAATTGGGCCTTCAATCTAAAGATGAAGGTTTTATCAGGGACGTTGTAGAGATAAATTGCGTGGTGGAGTTCTTAGACGGAACTGACAGTGAAGGAAGGCAGGTTGTCCTTCCTCAACATTCCCTGCTCCAAGTAATGCGACAAGGCGATGAAGTTTATGTTTGTCAGGCCTCACGCAGCATTTTTCAGTTGGGCGTGGCTGAGGTCTCTTCCACCACAGAACGCATCCCCCTCGATGGAAAAGTTGGCCTTATTATCTCCATTGGCAATGACGGTGAAACTGTCCAAGTACAGTTCAGCGAGTACCCTGTACCACAGCAGTTTCACTCGAACTCACTGGTCAACTCGGCCTTGATGCTATTGCCAAATGATCTAGTAAAACGCGGGATCAAAAAGCCTTTACCATTGATTGACCCAGTCTTTTCTGTCGTTCCCAAAACTCTGGTTTATGTCGAGCCAAATCCATCAATTCTAACAACCAATCCTGCTCCCGAGCCTTTAGATCTTGCAATACATACTGGACATCGACCTTGGGTGGGCAAGGAGGTTTGAATTGTTGGATTGAATGACGGGGGCACAACAATAAAGCATCACAAGGCAGAGAATGGAAGCATGCTAGATGTCAACCAAAATGACTCCATGTCCAGCGGTTTGGCCATTACAGTTCGTCTGTATTCTGGCATAGACATTTGTGTAGATTATAGTCGTGTTTTTCGGTTCAACGATGGCAAGTTTCTTCATGACAATGGTCCTCATAAACTCCTGACATACGACCCTCACTACCATTTTAAACCAGGATACCAGCCTCAATACACCCAGTCCGAAATTCTGAAGGGATACGCACCTATGGATATGTCGGCATGGCAGGCAACTTATCAAGATCATTGGGTAGGAAGTGGCGGAAATAATGGCGGCACGGAGGGGGGCATAGATGAGATGCAGGCTTCATCTAGCAGTTTTGATAGCGGGCCTGCATCTGGTTCAACAACTAGGAGTATTGCTAGTGGGTTCGCGTCTCCCGACGGCTGTATGAGCCCGGATTCATCCCTGAATTCATTGCTGCAACCTTATAAATGCTGGTGGGTTGACGTGCCGGGTACAATTACGGTCAGTGACGCAGATGTTGAAGAGCAGCTGCTTAACGGTAGCGGGACACCTCTCCGCCTGGTTCCAGCAACCCCTTTTCCAGATTTCACCAATGAGATTTTGGATCCACGCATCCAAAATGCACTTCCTAGACAACAACTGCTTTTGGACTTTCGTGGGGAGACAAAAGATCGAGTTATCACACTGAAAGAGGGACCAGGTGGCCAAAGTACCCTCTACTACAAGCAAAAGGGTACAGGTTCTGTGCAGGTAGACCCTCGAGATCTTTCAACCATGAAATGGTCATATGGCCTTAGTTCCCCGTTATACTGCAATGGATTGTTTATCATTGTCCGAGGGTCGCATATTGGCAAGCTCACTTGTCGTCTTTTTGGAACACATGATCATACTGTAAGTGGGTGCTGCAAGTCGTCAGGCTGGAACCACAGGAGACGCGGAAAATTGGTTGCACTGTACCAAGGTTCACAGAGATTGTAGAAGATAGAGAACCTCCAATTGTAGTGTTGGAGAGTAGCATAGCTCTAGTGAACCAGATGCCAGATGAACAGGGGAATGGAATCAGGCTGATGGAGGAGAGACAGCTGGTTGCCGAAAATGAGTGGGTTAGGAATGGGTGCCCGGAGCTACCACTGACAGACTCTACTGTGAACCTTGACTCTTTGCCGTACTAGATTCCTGTATTTCGATAATGGGTTTTGTATTTCTTGTATAGATTCTACAATGTATCTTTTCTGCGAACTGTGTATTTCTTGACTTATTAGTTGTATATATTATCCAGTATATAGTACTTCATTGTGACTGGAATAACACTCATATTTACTGCTTTGACTTCTAAATGAGGAATATTGAGACCGTCCGAAATGATGTTAAACTAAAGTGGATACGGTGGCCGGACAGGGAAACAATGCCGAAACAAAAAAGCCAAATTTGGAAGACAATACAGTAAGTTGAAGTTCATTGTTTCTGCAAATCCCGTGCTAAGTAGTACAGCACTGTATCACAGGTGGCCTCCGAACTACCATTCTTTACAACCAATCATGACTTTATTCTTATAACCTTCACTACCTTCTCCATATTGCACCCACTTATTGATAACTCCTCAACATGTCTAAAGGCGAAACAACACCACCACCCGACACTAAACCGAGCAGGAAGAGGGCCGGTTGTGAATCCTCACTCACAGATGAACAGCAGGCAATAGTGGAATCATTCTTCCCTGCCTGGGAACAGCTACTCCGACAGCATAAATTACATTTAGGGAAGGGTAACAATTCCAAAACAAGGGATCCAGAGGCAGTGACCACTTGGATAAACAAAACACTCAAGGAGATACAAGGAACCAAAGGTTTTCTCACTGGGGACGACATCAGAATTAACGACGAATGGGCAAAGGTATGCAACTATTTTTGATGATAAAACACTGTTACTGAAAGCAAGATAGATTTTGAAGGATGCATTCAAAAATCACCACCACAATGTCTTTATCAAAAAAAATATCAATGACCTTGTTCTCAATGCTCTGGCGACTGACGAGAAGACAAAGACTCACCAGTCTCTTTTTCAGGCCACTGAGGCTTTGCTTTCATTCAAGAAACCAGCAGCAGGAAAGAGTTTATTTGAGAAGGAGAACAAAGAAGAGATCCTTCAGTTGATGAAGAAGAAACTCAACGCCCTTCAAGCCAATAACACTGCCGATAGCAGAGACGGAGTTAGCAACAATCACGATGAGCATAAAGAGAACAAGTGGAAAGAGAACGCAGGCGCAGAATATCAGAAGGTGTTGACGGAGATGTGGGAGAAGACAGATCAAGATGATTACAATGAGAGGGCGAAGGGAATCAATGTAAACGAGTAAGCCTTGCTCTCTGTTTTAGTGGAAAAGCTAAATTCATATCCATCCGATAGTAACCAGAAGCAATTTAAGGAGGCGATCTACTCAGCTCTTTGCGCCTTTTGTCAGAATGGCCAACTGGGTCCCTGCGAGATGATGATCCTCACCGGTTTCCGTGATAAGGATAACAATCTAGTTGCGTACAAGTAAGTGACCGGGCCTTTGTATCAGACACATACTGATCGGGAATTTTCCCACAGGCTACAAGCGCATCACAATGACGACAACCATGCGAACGCTTTTCCTGTAGACCAGGATGAAGAAATGGCTCTGGGTAATGCTTGGAAGGATTGGTGTGAGACCCGAATTCCCAGTGAGTAAATTATTTATTTCGCAACAGTTGCGCTTGCTAATAGTAAAAACCCTGCAGAGCATGTTATAGAACCAATAATGCCAGCGGAGGAGTTGCATACGCTAAGGAATGCCAACGGTATGCCAGTTCCCGGGGTGGTCGACCTAGAGCAGATAGCACCAGCAGCATTGACCAAGGTACTGAGCAACTTCTTGCATGCATTATGGAGTAAGTTTGCCTACTTTTGGTTTGAACTTTGCTAACTGGACACTTGTAGATCATTCTTGGCCTCAAGATCAGGTGCGACCGTCAATTCCCTTGGTTGAGATTGAGGCGCACCCCGAGGACTTTTACGACACATTGACTTTCCAGTTTCCTGTCACGTTGAAGCCAGTTGAGATGATGATGCTGATAGAGCGCTACTCTCTTTGCACTTATCTGAGCACAATCTCAGCGGTTGAAACTGTCCAACCATTTATCTTCTGGCCAAAACAGGACATTGTAGATCGAGTTGTGAAGCGAGAGGCAGAAGCGGAAGCAGCCTGAGGGACTGGTGACGAGATTGTTCATGGCACTCCCATTGGGCCTGCAAGGGCATCCACTGCACCCGCTGCTTCTATTTCGTCTCCTTCAAACGCATCAGCTCCACCTCTGTCTACTCCTGTCACTCCCATTGGGGCTACGGGGGCACCCACTGTACCCGCCGCTTCCATTTCTCCTTCAAAGGCATCGACTCCACCTCTGTCTACTCCTGCCATTGATTCTGAGAGGACTTCCATTGCACCTCCGCCAACTCCTCCAGCATCTACGGAAGGCGTAGAAGCTCCGCAACAGTCTTCCGGAACTCCTGCTTTGGAGGAGCGGGATGCGGTGCCGATGTTGGATGATCAGGAGGTGTCTTTGGCTGCACCAGAAGCCCAGGTAGTCCATCAACCTTAAACGCGTAGTGGTAAAAGAACTATTGCAGAGATTACTAGTGAGGTGGAAGCTCCACAGCGCGTAACGTGCGCTCATGTTGTGGTGCAAGAAATGGCACCAAAGACCCGAGCCTCGAAGAAAGCGGCTGGAAACAAGAGAGGTACAGGCCGATGCGGATAAGGTGAGATATTGTACAAAATCGTCAATTGTTGAATGCTCTGTTTAACAATATGTTTAGGTCATTGTTTGATTGTTGCTCAAAGTTTCCAGTAAGTCACTTTGTTTAAAGGTTTTGTTTAATGATTTGTTTAACTGACTATTGCAGCCAGGTTGTTTAGCGATTGCTTGTTTGAGATAGAGTTTTGTTTAAATCATTTGTTTAGCTGAGTGCAATTGTCTTTGATACTCAGTTGTTTAACTTGTAGATAAGCTTGTTGATATGTTTGTTGAATGTCATTTGATTAAATATTTAATTAAACAAAGGAAAGGTCTCATTTTAAACACTAAAGTACATTGGTTGTGCTATGTACAGCAAATAGGTATGTTTAAATCACTTCAGGCTGCCCCATTTTATATCTTCTTAGATAGTCCAAAGTGTAACAATCCAGTAACTAATATGATCAAAATCCACAGGAAATCCAGGGCCCTGGAATCCATACGCCCTGCCTGGAATCCATACGGCTAGGACCTCTGGCACCCTTTGGATATGGATTCCATGCACTAGTAAATATAGTAGTGTATGGATTCCATGCATGTTGCATGGAATCCATGCACTAGTAAAAATAGTAGTGTATGGATTCCATGCATGTTGCATGGAATCCATGAACTAGTAAAAATAGTAGCGTATGGATTCCATGCATGTTGCATGGAATCCATGAACTAGTAAAAATAGTAGCGTATGGATTCCATGCATGTTGCATGGAATCCATGCACTAGTAAAAATAGTAGCGCATGGATTCCATACACTGGTAAAAATAGTAGTGTATGGATTCCATGCATGTCGCATGGAATCCATGCACTAGTAAAAATAGTAGTGTATGGATTCCATGCATGTTGCATGGAATCCATGAACTAGTAAAAATAGTAGGGTATGGATTCCATGCATGTTGCATGGAATCCATGCACTAGTAAGAATAGTAGTGTATGGATTCCATGCATGTTGCATGGAATCCATGCACTAGTAAAAATAGTAGCGCATGGATTCCATGCATGTTGCATGGATTCCATACACTGGTAAAAATAGTAGTGTATGGATTCCATGCATGTTGCATGGAATCCATGCACTAGTAAAAATAGTAGTGTATGGATTCCATGCATGTTGCATGGAATCCATGCACTAGTAAAAATAGTAGTGTATGGATTCCATGCATGTTGCATGGAATCCATGCACTAGTAAAAATAGTAGCGCATGGATTCCATGCATGTTGCATGGATTCCATACACTGGTAAAAATAGTAGTGTATGGATTCCATGCATGTTGCATGGAATCCATGCACTAGTAAAAATAGTAGCGCATGGATTCCATGCATGTTGCAGGGAATCCATGCACTAGTAAAAATAGTAGCGCATGGATTCCATGCATGTTGCATGGATTCCATACACTGGTAAAAATAGTAGTAGCAGCACCATACCATAGAAGTAGGGCTGCAGCACTGCTATTAACACAAGTCATATCTTGCTTCTGTACCAGTATATCACAATACCTTAGCTGTTCATGTACTTTTATAAACCCAAGTCACCCCAACAAGTTACCTTTCTGAACAAATAGTACATTGGTATACTCACATTGATATTGTAGTACTAGTACTGTAATTGTCATAGCTTAGACATGTAGCCATAGTCTATGTTATTGTTAGTGCATATACTGGTTAGTCTTGTCTGTGGTACTGAACTATACTCTACTAATAGTCTAATACTATACATGAACCACATTTACATGGCCATAGGATAACCACACTTATATGGAAGTACTGTATAATTACGACCAATAGTTCCCGGGTTTCATGCGTTATGCAGGAACTTCAAAAAAGTATAAGTTCTCTTACTATATATGGTATAGCCGGCAAAGCCGGTCAGATAAAAATTACCATAATAGGCAAGGATGCCGAAAAATTGGCCCCCGTTATGCGTTATGATTTCCAAAATGACCAAGTTCCCGGGGCCGGTGTTACAGTTACAGGAACTATTGGTCGTAATTATACAGTACCCTAACCATATTTATGCAGCAGTACCATAACAATATTGATATAGTAGTACATGAATATGGTCATGATGGTCATGATGGTACTTTACTATAACATATCATCATGACTAGGTACTCTTGTACTATTATAACCAACTATCCATGGATTTCGGAAAAAAACACATTACAATATAACAAAAAATAATGTACCATTTCAAGCACTTTGTCTGGGGGTATGACCTGTGACCAGCTGAATGAATTTAGATTTGGTTGAGGATCAGTGGGACCTGTGACAAATGAAAATTTTACAAAAATATTCTACCAATTTGGGTTAGGTGCCTGGAATGTGCACACAAAAATTGAAAGAAATTTGTCACTAGCTGCTATGATATGGGACAAACAGTGACATTTTGTTTTGTTGGGGGTCCCTGTGACCTGTGACCAACAAAGTGATCAAAATGGTACAGTATGCCAAAACCTCAAGAAATTTAAATTCTCTCTACTTGTGGTTTTTTGAGAGGTAAGACACGATTGAAATTGAACAGTTGGATGAAAGCAGTGATGATACTGTAACCATATTCATGTGGCTGGCCTATAAACATATTTATAGGGCAGTACCATAACTATATCTGGAATGTATACAGTGGCACCACAACCATATTTATCTGATGTCACTGTAACCATATTCATGTACCGCCACTGTAACAATATTTATACAGTGCCACTGTAAATATGGTGCCACCCTAGCCATACTCATAAGGTGCCACTGTAGTAATATTTCTACAGTGCTACCCTAACCATGTTTATGCAGTGCCACTGTAACAATATTCATAGAGTGCCACTGTAAATACCCTAACCATATTCATATGGTGCCACTGTAAATATGGTGCTACATCAATCATGGTGCCACCCTAACCATATTCATATGTTGCCACTGTGAATATGGTGCCACCCTGCCCATACAGTGACGGCCAGATCAAATCCACACCCCGGATTTGGAAACTGCTTATGTCACTGGCACTCAAGCCATTGCTGGTGTCACCAATGGGTTTGCATCCTGCTCATCATGGTACATAATGTATATAAGGATGGTATAACACTTTGTAGGCATTATTTTAACAGGATGGAGCCCTGTAGGCTTGTTTGTTGTTCAAGCATCGCTGGGGAGAAGGACTTAAGCGCCGGTGACATAATCCAGGGGTGTGGATTTGATCTGGCCATCACTGTATTTATTTGGTGCCACTGTAATCATGGTGCCACCCTAACCATATTCATATGGTGCCAATGTAGCCATATATGTACAGTGATACCATAACTATATTTATCTGGTGCCACCCTAACCGTATTCATGCAGTGCCACAGTCTACCATAACCATATATAGTATAGTGTATATCCCTACTCCTGCTGCTGTTTTATGAGTATTTTCTGATTTTTTGTGATTATTATCCATTATTGGGATTTATTTGTTAAAGATACAAGGTCATGTGATTGTGACACACCCTCTGAATATTTTTCATATTTTTTGTGATTTTTCCAGGATTTTTCCGGGATTTATTGGGCCTAATTTCAATTTTTAATGCTAAATTGAGTCTCAAGTCATGTGACAAAAAATTAAGCTGGCCCAGGGCACCCTCCTGCCCCTGAATATTTTCACTATTTTTCATGATTTTTTCAGGATTATATAAGGCTTCCTGACAACTTTTTTTATGGAATAAGTGCCAGAGGGTGGGAAAATAAGCGCCGGTGAGTGCACTATATATACCATGTGGGCGGGCATTGCCCTGACAAACTGCTATCATCATCTTTTTCAAAAGCAATGCCTCAATCATGATATCATGCTATTTGATGGTATTCCATCATTTTGGGACAGTGCCAGGGGTGCCGAATAAGCGCCCTAAGTACCTCACCGGACTCTGGCAGCTGACCAGGCTTTTTCCCAGATCTCCGGAAGTTATTGTAGTTCTTTGCAAAACACCTATGACAACTTATCAGTATTTTTTGAAAATGCTTTACAGTATACTGTGGTCTGGTTCCAAGGTGTTGAGAACATTCGGCTGAAGATCCTCCTGCTCACCCTCCTCTGGAATAAGTGCTGCTTGATTGCAATAATCATCTTCAAATTCAGGCTCAGGGAAATCGTTGGGGTCAAATTCAAAGCACAGATCCCACTGGTCATAGAAAGAGTCATAGCAATGCTGATTCACACCAAACTGCCCCCAGTAGTATTCTGCATTATCACAACCACCAGGATGTTGAATAAAAAAACCAGGAAGCTCAGATTCCTCACATATGAAGATAAGTGGCCCACGTCAACCTGGTACGAGCTGTTTTTTGGCATTATCTTCATGAGCAAGATATCTTTGGTGTTCCCTGGCTGTTTCTTTCTTTGCCTGCTCCTCATTGCCTTTTGCTCAACATTCAAAGAATGCATCCATGTTTTCCCCAGGACATTGTCCACTGTTAGGCTCAACAGGAGGGAATCAAGAAAGCAGCAGGGCATGTTCTTCAGCATCAGCTACAGCAACAGCGAGCCAATTTACTTCATCTGTCTCTGCAGCTTTGGTAGCAGCGACTTGACTTGTTTCATTAATCTCTGCAGCTTTGGCATTAGCAAGTTGTTGTTTTTCTGTCTCAATGAGTCCAACAAACAATGTGAACTGATCATTACCAATAAATTTTCCTGCAAAACACTGAGCAGAAGAGGGTCTGGGCTGCGGGGGAATTGAACAGGGAGAAGCTTGGTTCCAAAGGAACTGAACTTCTATAGAGGTTGGAGGCCTAGGTAATTTGGATCTTTGAAAGTTCTGGTAATCATTCATGCTGGAGGATCCCCAGCAGAAGACAATCTGTTCAACATCGCGCCAAACTTCAGGTAACCAGGTAAGGAAATGACACAACGGTATGTCAATGATTCCGCCAACTCAATGGACTGGAGCATCAAGAACAGCCAAAAGCTCTGCAAGCCACTGATGGGCTACACCATTGCTCTGAGCAACTTCAGTGTGCCAAGCTCTAGACTTGTCAATCTTTTCCATGTGTGCATCCAGCATCCTCATCCATAGCAAAACAGTGGCCATCAGAGGCACGAACACATTCTTGGATTGATATACAGCTATCTGTGCTATCTTCTGGCTGCAGTAACTTTGAATATATCCATATCTTTGAGGTTCTGGCCAGTAAGTGAATTTGGGTGGAAAAGCAATATTGAAATTAAGCAAGTAGAACTTGGCGCATGTTACTTTCCAATGCAGCCCATTCAACCATCAAGCCTGGTTCCAAGCACCACAATAAGTCTGGCAGCTGGTGTGTGGGAGCAGTGTAATGATGAACAGGTCTCAGACAGTCGAATAGACAGCCTGCAAAGGGTGCCTCAGGAATAAGCAGTAGGTATGGATACGAAGAGGAGATCCAGTTCAGGCGATGCATATTACCCATGCTAGCTGATGAAGCGGATAGTGCATCTTCAGGGGAGGGGAGGAATGGAAATGAAATTTCATTGCCACCATGGATAGTGAATATATGGTCATCAACCAGAGCATGAGGATATTTAAACATGTGTATTTCAGTGGGGACTGCAGGATGTGCAGTGGTAGATGACATGATGAGCTAGGACTAATAGCAGGAGAACTACTGGTGCCACTGAAGAGAGCAAATTTCCAAATCTTTATCAGGTGTTGAATGCTGGATAAATCTCAGAGGATTCTGCGCAAATCATACATTGAGCCTAAAGAGAGCATAAGTCAAAAATCAACAGCAATGGGAAAGCTACCTATGATCGCTGAGAGTTGTGGTTGAGGTTGAGACAATTAATGAGCGCTTAATAATAATGTAATCAATTGATCACCCTTTTTATTTTATCACTCTTTTTATTTTATCTTTGATTCAAATTCACAATCAAACTGCACTTGGCTTCCATAGCCAGAGAACAAAAGCAGCATCTCCATTGGGAGGTGAATGGCAGCAGTTTTAGTGCCACTGCCAAGAGGTGTGTGGCGGGACCGGAAATGTATGCCCCTCTGGACCAATGACGCAGTTGCCTTTTTGAGTGAGTCAAAGCTAACATTGGTATATATATATATTTTGTTTGGAACACTGAGTGCACATTTTGGAAAAAAAAAATTACATTGTTAGATTCGGAGACTGTGAAATAGGTACCCTTTTCCCTTTTCCCTTTGTACTTGACAAAATATTTAGATCTATGACAGTTATAAAAGATAGAACTGGTCCAGGGTCAAATTTTCTGTCAAAAATTTTGCAGTTGCATGCCTCTTGGCCACCACAATATTAATATGGATGGCATAAAAGGCTTTCTCCCCATGCGGTAATTATACCAGTACCCTGCATATACAATAATTAAAACTGTCACTGTAAGTTAGATTACACCAAAGAGTCTACTCATCTATCCGAGTCATCCAGAATAGCTCTTCACGTGCATGGTTGGTATATCCATTGGCCAAGAAGGTAATTACACCCTCCTTGTTAAGAGAGACATAGATGAATATAATTAAGAATTCCGAGGTTCGAAGGTCCCGAAAAAGTGAATCATCTGTTGATAAACAATCCTCTTTCACATCCAAAAACATGCCTTTCACGTGTTTCACCACCTTGTAGACTTGGACGGGCGTCCACCCATCCACCTTCTTTTGGACTCTAGATGTCATCCACCTGAGTTTCCTTTCGGACTTCGGACGACATCCATCTGAGCATCATCCACCTCCTTTCAGACTTCATATGTTGTCCACCTGAACGTCCAACATTGGCCAAGAAGCAAGACCTAGCAAAACCCATGTGCAACAACTGCCTTCCGCTTCCAATCAGACTTCTCACAATTTGCCTTCCAATCATTTTTCCAATCATTTTTCCGATACTCCTGCTCGTCCTACCAGGAGCCAGTTGAGAGCACAGATGCAAGTGTCCCCATAAGATGAAGAAAAATAATTCGCATTTGGTTCTATGACCTGAAATTTGAGCTTTCCATTGGCAAGAGAAGGACAGCATCATCTACCGCAATTATTGGATATTGCAGACCATTACCAAGCCCGACATGCAAATAACAAACCTACTCATAAAAATGGACCACCCACCCATGCTTGTAGACTGGAAAGAGTCAATTAATGAGATAAACTGCAAAGGAAAGGTTTACCAGGGTGTTTCTTAGAGTCTAGGAGAGCAAGGTGGCACGTTAATAATCTGTCTACTGCCTTGGTCTCAAAGAGTAAAACTTTCCTATCACCAAGATATGTACGCCAGGTCCGAAATCATCTACCCATCACAAAAATCTGGCCATATTCCCTTGCTTCCTTCAGTTCAATGTCGCAGTGAATTCACAGCATAGCTTGGCACAGACAGCCAGGGGGTGCGCAAGAGGCGCGGAAAAAAGACTGCAAAAGATTGATACAATGATAATAGTACAAATTGATGAAGGTGTACCTGATGCTACAATGCGATGCAATGAGGTTTCATAAACAATGCAAAGGTCCCTAACCCTCAACCTCCATCACAACCTCCATCAATGTCCTTTCAACAAATCCAACAAGCTTAGAGAGCTACTTTAGCATGCTTCTGGCTATTCAGGAGCCGCTTGAGCTCCCTACTCTAGCTCTCTTCGGGAGCTGCTTTAGCTTGTTAGCACTGAAACTACTGGTCACTGGAACCGGAGATGGTGCACATGTGCCTTCCTATAGAGTCAGGGACATTTCATCAGTGAAGGATGCTCCATGGGAGACCGATTGCATAATTTTTCTGCAAAGACCGCACCGGCTTTATAGCAGAGATTGCAATCTGCCTGATCCTCCAAGCCCAAGAACTCCGTCATACAGACACCGCTTGAGTATCAATCGGCAAGGAAGGGGAAGAATAAGTAGTCCTTGGAAATGGGAAGGGAATCTGACTATTGTTCTGGTAGAAAGGAATATTAATGTGAAAGAGAACCATTGGTTACTACATAGGGGGCAAGTGAGCCTGAGCTGCGGCTGCCAGGAGCCCATAGACACATGGTGCATGCTGACCAGAATGAGATCTTCAAGCTTGATAGAGTTATCTCCTGCTCCACTTTGACTAACCTTCCAGCAAGTGTTGGACTTGTCCTTGAGTGAATGATTTTGGTGCTCCTTATAAAGAAAATAAATATTGGGGACTGAGCAAAAGGAAAAAAAAATCTCACAGTTATAAATCTCTGAATGCATTTTGCATTGTTCTTGGCAAGCTTTACCCAAGTAATGGGACCAGGATGACTCCACCAACAATAACTGGGCCACTAAAAAAGATTCTTGAATGAAAGGTTTTGACATGGAACAGAACAAGAGTCCTACCTTGAGCCGGATTGACACACTAGGTCCCCTCCCTTCAGATACCATTTTCTCTCTGTTTAAAAGTTGCCTTGCATGGGAATGGAAAGCATCCGAGAGCAAAATTCTGCATTTGCTGGGGTTTTCCATCCAAAAGTAGATCAGCTCATCCAGGTCTACCTCCTCAACATAGCGGTGCTGGTCACTGTTGGAATGTGATGTGTACATTGGTTGAGGTATGAACAGCCCTGCAGTTGGCAACAAAGGAAGGGAATGAGCTTCCCTGAAAAGTTGTAGTTGTTAAAAAAGACAAGCCAAAAAAAATGTACTCTTCTTCACCACTGGCAGAGGAGTTGAGAAAGCCCAACTCAGTTGGCAGTGTGCCATGAGGTGAAGAAAGTGGCATGGATGTCATGCTGTATGGCAATGGTAAAATCATAGCTTCAACCAACCTAGGGGTAGAGCTTGACCTCATGTATGTATCTGTATTCGAGTTAAACAGGGGATAAGGATAAGAAGGTTCCATAGGAAGATAGCTCATGGAAGTAGATGAGGGAGAAGGAGGATATGGAGGAAGGGCATTTTGCAAAGAGCCAGGGCTTCTAGTCCAAGGAACCCCATAATTTGATAATGAAGGATATGGTGTCAAGCCAGAAGTGGGTGAATAGGTAGTGGGTGGATATGAATAATTCCATTGGGCATGCATATTGGGAGCCACCAGGCTAGAGTTACCAGGAAACCCCAATGTATTATCATACAGATGAGAATCCAACCAAGTGGTGGTGGCATTAGGGTTGTGTAAGTATGGTAAGGCTCTGAGGGTAGGGGATGAGTGTAGTTGGTTGATGTGTTTCCGTAGCCATTTTGACTATGAAAGTTGATTAAATGCTGCAAATGCCAGGTCAGCTTTCAAAAAAATTGAGAAATGAAGCAAAACATACTGGATAATAATTGTTGTAATTTAGCATGTCCAAAGAGAATGATTGTTGTGGGTCTGATTGAAAATACTGAGAACTGGGGTAATTGGGCATGCTTGAAAATGACGTTGAAGCAAGAGTGGTGGATTTCTCTTCCTCATCTTCACTTTTCATGCTGTTAAAAAGTTAAGAAAAATACAGCATCTACATTATATAAAGGAATATTCACTGCTTTGGTATGATTGCATCCCAGTCTGGTGAATGTGTGCAAGGCCTTTTGATGCTCCAGGATCCTTCTCTAATCAGGTCTTCTTCATCTGGACTTGGCCCACAATTTCTCCGTGTGAACGCTTTGACTGCACCCATTCTTCTTTGCACTTCCATTACCGTTACAACGCTGCTTTGACTCAGACTCCAGACTTTTGCTTTTTCGTCAAGCAAGCATTTCTCTCCAAAAACATACCCACAATTTCTTGTTTTTTATCTCATCGTCCAGAGAAAGCCAGTCATCCTGCCAAGCCTTAACATTCCAGTTCCAACCCTTGCCACCACTTTACAAGACCCCCTGAATGTAGTGTCCATATGTTTATGTGTAAGTAAAGGACTTTGTTGAGGGGGACCAATACCTGGATACTTTTGTGCAATAATGACTTATCTTATCAAGTGCGTGGAAGTCTATTAATCCACTCCACTAAATGCAGACATTTTTCAAAGGCAAGTTTGTTTTCTCGAATTTCTCCAAAGATGCTCAAAGCCCATGCCACTACATCCACAATTAACAGCCTTGAATTTGAGACTGCATTACTATGAAAATCAAACTTAATCACACTGATGAAGATGGTGAAGCAGGTGCACTGCATAGTGCCAGTGGTCATGGATGTATGCATTATCATATCATCCCTATCATCACTTGATCAGTCCTGCAAAAGATATAAAATCAGCCTAGCTATCTTAATTCCTTCCCTAGACGTAGGATATATGCACAAGGTTTAGCAGGCTCACTAGTAGGAATATAGACATGCCTTTTAATAACACTTTGCTTATCTGGACTTCTGCTTTGTGTGTTCGCTTGTTTATGTTTTAATTTACAATATGCATTGTTTTCAGACTGGCACTGAAAAGGGAACAAGATTTGGATTTTGATCATTCAGGCTTCAGGAAATAAAATACGCTGATAATGCCAAAAAAGAAAAAAAAAACACCTGCAATGATAGAGTGTCAACTTTGAATGATCAATGCCTACAAGTAAATTTCACTTACTATACACAAGGCGGATATAGAGATTCAGGATCATGTTATTCACTGAAGGGCCCTTGCTCCATTTCCTGCATCTTGTATTCAAGCACACAGGGAGAGGCTACCGTTAGCTTGTACTGTATGTGAATACATCATCATCAGCACTGTCTGCTGAAGCGAATCAAGTGGAGGATACCAGAACCATGTAGTAGGACAAATGCTCAGCCAATGAAATTAATCTTACTGTGGGAGTGGGCAATGCCGCTTTGACAAACGGCGAGCGCCTATTTTTTGATCCCTGCCAAAGCATGCAATCTTCATGTTCCTCCATGTACCGCTTGAATAAAGCATAATATCATATAAGTTTGACTGTAAAAAATGTTTATAGTAGCTATATCTAGCCTGGCACCTAAAATTGTGCCGATCCAAGTACATGAAGTCAAGATACAAGTACATACGCTATTACTCTGCCTATGAATCCTACGGAAAGTGTACAAAAATGATAAAAAGTGGTCAGAAAGCGCGAAAACAATACAGACAACATGAATAGGGATACAGGGTGTGTTTCAAGAGCAAATAAGTTAAATATCCATCATTTGAATGTCATTTAAACCATCATCCAAGTCATCGGAAGTGTCCATTGATGCTTCCAATTGTTCAATCATACCTTCAACAGATCCCAGGGGTGAACTTGAGGAGCCTGCTCAATCATTATTTTGTAGATTCCTATTAAAATTTAGAGAAATGAGTAAGTGCACATGTAAAGAAAATGAATACATTACTGTTGAGGTCCCATACGTTTGACTGCTGCTAGAATAGCATCGAGCCAAGCTTGCTTGTTCTTGAGAGAGCTTTGGGTAACGTTTGCCAGTTCAGGATCATGTCGAATGCCTTTGTGCTGTTTGAATTGATCTTTGAGCTAGGCAACCATCATCTTCCGAATTGAAGCTTGATCCACAACAATACCAATTGTATTCAACTGCTGCAGCTCATCAGCCTTCTTCCTTGCAGTATCTTCAACCTTCTTCCTTGCCAATTCAGCCCGTTCCTTCTGCAGCCTAAGATATTCTTCCTGGAACCGTTTTGCTTCCCCACTTGCATCTAACTCCCGTGCTAGATGCATGATATACAACTGATCATCTTGTTGGCATAATTTTGAGATGAATGCTTCCAGGTTGTTACGTTTGGACCTCGCGAGGGATGAGAAAGTATGAGCATCGCTGCTAGGAGTATACTTGATATACCCACAAAGAGAACCAAGACCACCTTCATTAGAATCATTGGTCATCAGAATTCAACCAAGAAGAGCTAGCTGTTCTAGCGAAAGTGATGCAATACAAGCAGGATTCAAAGGGTCATCAGCTTATTCAGATGTGAATATCTTCCAACCCTGTGCAGCACAACGGAACATTGCAGAGATCATCAGATTGAGATTAGGAAGTTCAGGTGCAAGTGTTCGAAGAGCAGGAATGATGGTCTCGTCAATGAAAGGCTGGCCATCAAGAGTCAATTCAATCTGAGGAGTGTTTGGATCGAGAATCTTCTCCGGATGTAAAGCTAGATTTTCGCAGAATGGGACAATCTGATTGCGATGCAGCTCAATCATTTCAGGACTGAGAGTGTTTACAAAATTTGTGCCATCAGGAGGTGAACGAATAAGGCTCATGTAAGGCCAAGAAGTTGTAATACCTTCAATAGCCATAGTGCCAAGTTCAGCGAGTGTGTCTGGATCCTGAAGTCCCTTCAGCATGTTACCTTCAAGGTGATTTGTGCCCTGCTTTGTCTTTCCATTGCAGATTTCCTCGACAAGTTCTTGGTAGTCATCACAAAAGACAAGAAGTTCCGCCGCTGCGTAGGAATGAGACTGGTACCGAGTATTGGAAACATCAGGAAATTTCTTTCCGCTCTCTGTCTCGGGAAGTTCATAAAGATCTTCCTTCCGAGCTTTTATGAACATATGATGCTGTTCCTGATACCCAGTCTCACCATCCTTGTGTTGGAATAATGCACCAGCCAGTTCGCAAAGCTTTACACCACCTTGAGGACAAGATTTCTCGCAATGATCAGAAGCTTCAGTGTCGTTGTTGTTGGAGGCGATTTTTGTAGCAAGCTCATGAGATTTGTTTGCAAGATCACAAGGACCCTTCAGCTCTTCTGACCGTTTCCAGGTCTCACGCATCTCGACAACTCCATACCGAAAAGTGTTGAGAGATTTATGTGCACCACACCCAACAAAGATGAAAAGACGCAGTAGTCGGGCTTCTGAGTCAGGGAGAGATTTGAACGCTTCCTTGCCTATGCGCTGTTCAAGTAGATCCATTGCTATTGCACCGCGCTCTTGAGTAGTACTAGATATTGAATTAAATATTATATTAAGATTTCACCGAAAGAGAAATAACTCACAGTTCATCTGCAGTCTTCTTCGCTGCCTTCACAATATCCTCTTCAGATATATCCATAAGTGCTCAAAGAATCGCATTAGCGGACATATCCTCCATTTTCTCCCTACCAAGATCACGATGCAAGATTTGCGCCTTCTTCTCATCTGTGAGTTTGAACTTTTTCTTCCCATCGCTAGCATGATCCATATTCTGAAAAGTCTGTTTCCAAAAGTAGTCATCACCATCCATCTTCTTCCCATCACGCTGAGCCAGTGGGCTATTTGAATACGTATCCGCGATCTTCTTTCCAAGCTGTTCCGATCCTTCAAGCTGTCGCTTGGCAGTATGGTCGAGCGCAGGTACAGCCTCAGCAAAGTGAGTAGTATATGTCCAAGTAGATGAATCATCATCATTAGCGTCAGGTTCATAGCTGGGGACAGGAAGGGTGATGTGTTGGCATTCCTGAGTGATTCTGCGCATGGTGGTACCGTCATTACTCTCACCGAATGCAGGAGTGTTTGTGATTTCACGTCCAAGCTGCAAAAGACCATATATCCCTCCTTCCTTCACGCAATGCGATCCAGTGCGGCGACTCATAACGCGCTTGACTTTTACACCAAGAGCTTCCGCGACAGCTTTCACTGCAAGATCACAGTTACGAACGCCAGACTGCTTGAGTATACGGAAGAGTTTCCGCGCTTTGGGAATGTAAGCGCCACCCTTCATCGGATTCCAGACAGAAAGCTTCTTCAACGATGAACGACTGCTTGACAAGGAACTCTTCGAACGTTCAACCTGTTTTTGTAATGCATAGATCTGCTCTCGAAGGTCGTGAACAAGAGTGGATTTAGCGGAAAGCTGGTTGTTGGCATCGGCAAGGGAATAAAAAAGTGCGGAGTTTTCGGATTGGAGACTGGTGAAAGCGGACTTGGACTCGGAGAGTAAGCAGTTAAGAGAATAAATATCATTGCTATGCGCGTCCTTACGCGTCCTAGCATCGCGTTCCAGTCGTTTGACGCGCTTTAACGATTTCGAATGCTCTCTTTCAAGAGCCCGGAGCTCATTCAGAGTTTTCCCTCGATTTCTTCGATTCTTGGTTATAGTCTCTCGAACCATCAAGATTTCGGTGTTAAGGTTGTCATTATGAGCGTGAAGATCGAAAATATCATGGCAAAGGGACCGAATTTTGTCCTCCTGGGCCTCTCTCAGCAAAAGATCCTGAGCAGACTTTTCCTTCAACTGTTCTATCTCCAGGTCTTGCTCCGCTCAAGGCTTTAATATGTGCATTTTGGGCCGAAGAACGTTTAGAAAGAGCCATTATAGCTTTAGTTTGCCGATTAATTAAGATCAAGAAAGCTCTTTGTGTCCCAGACACGAAAGAGATGGCGAATTGACCGCGACGCGTTAGGAAGGAAGGACCTCGGCATGGGCGCTTAATAATTGGCTGTAAACTTCAAGTCATTGCACGACTCAGCTCACTCTCTTCCTCATGCAACATTGAGCTCCAAACTGAATTGTACAATCTTTTCAGAATACCTCGGGCCTTGATTTCTTTGTAAAATATTTTTTGTTCTTTGTTCAGCCATCGAGATACTAGCTGATCTCACCTGTAAGTGCTCAATAGTGGCTCAAGTTTTTACTATTTTTGGAGTCTATTACAAAGAATCTGAAGAGTATGATTTTAGATGATTTATTGATACCAAAAAAATATATTTCTTTGTGAGACGAAAAAGTTATTATTTAGTACGACCAACGGTTTGAGTGGGAACAAGTGTTTTCCCACTTACTGTAGAAGGTAATTGTAATAGCAAAAGTAGTATTGGTACATGATGATGGGGTTTGAGAGTTCAGTTAGTATACATTTTTTTACATTGGCTACAGGGCATATGGAGTCATGTAGATTAAGTTAACAAATATAGGTGCTCTGGAAGAATACATAGGTAAGGGTCGTAATTAATAACATGAAGAAAAAGAGAAAAAGATGAAATAATCTCCATGTATGTGTGTATTGTATGGTTCTATTGCACCAAATTTCTCCTTGCCAACTTTTGCAACCTCAATTAGGCAGACTTTTGGTTTTTGTCCAAATCAACTCAAGTCATTTTTCCTTTTACAAGGCTCACCAGATTCTTCAGCAGAACAGCCCTCAGAAGTAATTCTATCTTTGCCTTGCCAATGGCAAGCCAGTAATTATACCTAGCTCTGCATGGACTTGAGTCTAGATGCCCTGTAGCATATGGACCTTGAATCAACACTTAGGCTTGGACTGGAATTATTCCTAGTCACTCCTCACTTTAAGAGTAGTTGCAACTGGTCAGTTGAGCATGATGAGGATGCCACAGCAAGTTTTACCTCAGCACCTTTGTCATTGAGTGTCAAACCCTAGCATGCCTACTGCAGAATCCCTTTTTCATCAAACATAGTGGGTGTTCCATGAACTCCCTTCAGTGAGCTGATTGCAGAAGCAATGCCTTGATCAAGACTTCAATTCCCTTGAGTTGTCCTCCAATAGTCTAGCCTAGTATAGCTTGCATGTGGGCTTTATTACATGCCTTGCTCAACAACTTGTTATCCAACAAGCTTGCCTTGCTATACCACACTGTGCATAGGACTTTGGTCAAGGTGCATTAACTGAGTTAAATATGAGATTGTGAGTAAAGAAACTTATTTTGCTACTTTATTTACCTTATTTCAATACATTTAAGGTACCTTATTTTTCCCATGCTTAAGCAAATTACCTTGGCGAAATGTAACTACCTTATGATTGGATGGCGACCTTGTTATGGCATTTATATCCTTGCCGTGCCGTATTGTAACTGCTACAACTTTAATGGTAAGTGGTCAATAAATTGTTACTAAGGTTATAACATGTGAGTACACCTGGCATATGGGCATATATGGCTACTCACTGCAGGATATTTCTACTAGGCAACCCCTTGCCTGGTGACAACCCTCAAAATCCAACAGATCTTGTGGTCTCTGGTTACTCTGTGAACATTCCGGAGAGCACCCAATCATCTTGCCATCCTTGACATTACTAGTGGCAACCACAGCTCCTCATGTAGGACTCTCAGCTCTGGCCTGTTTGGACCAGCTTGACTTTATTTTTCTATTGAGAATGCCCTAGTCATTTCCAATGCATTCAGAAACACTCATAACCCAGATGTATGCTCAACAATCTGATGAAGATGCAAATGAGGCTGGTTTTTCACTTGAATCAGTTGCAGCTACAGTAGTCACTGCCGCCACCTGAATATTGTACATAGTATATATACCAATGCTTCAACATCTAAATAGCATGTAGAAATTGTACACTGAGTCTGCAGTCCTTCATGGGACCTTGAACACTCTAGTCATTGTGTGGCCTTGTACAATTTTTTTGAAATTTAGGAAGTATCATGAAATAACACCTCCTCTATGTCAATGAACACTTTTTAAAGTCATATAAAATTCATTAAATGGAGTTTAGAGTGTTGAGATGATGATTAAAGAGGCAATAAGTCTGTGATAAACTACACAATAAGTTACCTTGAAATTTCAAAGTCTGCTACCTTGTTGAAAACTCTGCTACCTTATTCAAACTTAAATGCAATTTAAAAGTTTGAAATACATTAAATATTCAGTGATGGCAACTATTGATGAACCACCCCAAATTGGGAAGACAGTGATTCTGATCTATTTTCCGAGTCCTTACTTTACGTAAGGAAACTTGGTTCTTAGATGTCAGGTTTAGTGTGGGATTTTCACCAAGACTTGTAACTGTGCGGATCTCCATTAGGAAATTTTAGACGCTCTAAGATTTTTAAGCGCTTTTTATTTTTTGAACGTCATCCATACTATTGGAGTGGAATCCAGCCTATACTCACCATCGGAATTAGTGCCTAACCTAATAATCATGCAGTCATATCAATATAATAATGATTCACAAAAAAAGGATGTGATTTGACCAAAAATGGAAGGAGTAATTGCTGTATAGGCAATAGCGTTCTAGTTTGTATACGTGTTTAGTACTTTAGCGCTCATGGGCGCTTATTTAGATAATATTTACAAGTCCGCAAATGTCCGATTGGACCAACGGCTGATGGACCGGAATCCGACGGCAACAGCCTGCCGGTTTGTGAGAAGCACTCAAATTAGTAAGATACACGTACAATCATACATGTATCTTACTAATACAAGAAAAACACACACATCCGATCGGACCAACGGCCCGGAAATCCAATGGCAACAGCCTGCCGGTTCATGCAAAGCAGTGGAGATTATTCATCAACTCATATTTTTGTACGAGCAGCTGAATAATGCAGGACATGTGATAAAAATCAGGGCAATATGTGTGGCATGGCTGTTCCGATCAATGTCAGATGACATCAATTATGATGTCATTCCAATTCTCATCCATGGAGATTATTCAGCAACTCGTATTTTTGTACGAGCAGCTGAATAATATGGCTGTTTCGATCAATGTCAGATGGCATCATAATTCAGATGACATCAATTATGATGCCATTCCCATTCTCATCAGTAGAGATTATTCAGCAACTCGTATTTTTGTACGAGCAGCTGAATAATATGGCTGTTCCAATCAATGTCAGATGGCATCATAATTCAGATGACATCAATTATGATGCCATTCCCATTCTCATCAGTGGAGATTATTCAGCAACTCGTATTTTTGTACGAGCAGCTGAATAATATGGCTGTTCCAATCAATGTCAGATGGCATCATAATTCAGATGACATCAATTATGATGCCATTCCCATTCTCATCCATGGAGATTATTCAGCAACTCGTATTTTTGTATGAGCAGCTGAATAATGCAGGACATGTGATCAAAATCAGGGCAATATAGGTAATCATGATATGCGTGACCATTGTAGGTAGTGTTGTGACTCCGAGTACAGTTTACAAGTTAAATTGAGTCATAGTTAGGGGATAGTGTGATAGGGTGAGTGCAGGGATAGGGTTAGTGTGATAGGGTGAGTGCAGGGATAGGGGTAAAATGGGATAGGGGAAAGTGTGATAGGGTGAGTACAGGGATAGGGGTAGAATGGGATAGGAGATATGATAGGGTGAGTGCAGGGATACAGGTAGAACAGGATAGGGGATAGTGTGATGGGTGAGTGCAGGGATAGGGGTAGAACGGGATAGGGATAGTGTGATAGGGTGAGTGCAGGGATAGGGATAGAACGGGATAGGGGATAGTGTGATGGGTGAGTGCAGGGATAGGGGTACAACAGGATAGGGGATAGTGTGCTAGGGTGAGTGCAGGGATAGGGGTAGAATGGGATAAGGGATAGCACAGGATAGAGGTAGAATGGGATAGGGGATAGGGTGATAGGGTGAGTGCAGGGATAGGGGTAAAACAGGATAGGAGATAGTATGATAGGGGTAGAACAGGATAGGGGTTTCCAAGGTCACCTCAATGTCACCCCAATGTACCCCCAGCAGCACCCAGTGTATTTTCAACATTTATTTACTCTAATATGGCATTGCCATATTTAGCATAACCTTGTGTAACTATAAATATCAAATAAATTATAATATTGAACAGCTAAGCACTTATGACTTCCATTTTCCTGTAAGTGTGTGATCTATAAGATTCAAGTGATTAACCCTGGACCTTCCATCAAGCACTTAGGTAGTAGCTGATCAGGAATTGGAGGCAGCTACAGCTTTTCCCTGATTACTACAACCTCTTAATGTTCAGTTATACTCAAGTAGGTACTTCAAGGTTTGTGTCAATTCAAATTGCTGAAGGACTTTTCTTAAGTCAGTGAGGCTATAAGCATTTCAATCAACTAAACTGATATATTGTGATTTCAGGCTTAAATCTGCATTGGATCCAGCATAACAAAGATATGTAGTAGTCTTTTAGCGCTAGACTTGTGTCCGAACAAAACAAAAACCAAATAAGCTCCATGGTCACAGCAAGTTCAAGTTCAAGTGAAAAAGCTCAATTTCAATTTTTATATGCAGTATGAATCTCTTGGATCTCACAACACTCATGATTTACATAATCTATACATGGCAGCATCCTATGATACTCAAATAAGTTCCACATCCATGGTGAGTTCAAGTTGGCTTGAGAAAGTTTGATTCCAATTTTCATATGCAGTATGAACCTTTTGGACCTTGCCTGGACCTCATGATAATCAATCTACACATGATTCATGCATGGTAACATACTCTGATACCCAAACAAGCTCCATGTCTATGTTCACCAAATTCACAGTCACCCGAGAGTAACTTTTGCTAAATCCAAAGTAACCTTGGTCCTTCACCGAATTCAAAGTCACCCAAAAGTAGATTCACTAAATCAAAAGAACCTTCACTAAATTCAAAGTTACCCTGGACCCATAAGTAGATTTTACTAAATCAAAAGCAACCTTTACTAAATTCAAAGTTGCCTGAAAGTAATCTTCACTACATCAAAGCAACCTTTACTAAATTCAAAGTCACCCAAATGTAACTTAGTTGATTCAGCACAATTTTCATTCAATTCACTATCACCCAAGAGAGACCTTTTTGAGATTTAACATTGCAAGTGTAACTTTTGTGAAGTCCAGCATCACCTCAAGTGCTCATACTATGGAGAGTGCTGGGATTTGGAATTAGGTTAGGCTGGGTAAACCTGGGCATGAAGTCTCAAGCCTGGCCTTGTAGATCATTGGCTCATATCATGATAACTCATTTTAAAGCAAATTAAGGATGACTTGGAGTCTAGCATCATAATATATCATATTAGACTCTTAACCATACCATGTAAAGTAAGGACTCGGACTCGCCAGTATGGCAATATCACTAGTTGTATCTTTTTTTACACTCATATTGTCAAGTGCAATATCTAGTGTATATACAATATCTTTCAGGATTTTAAACAGCTCCTATGGCTAGTAACAAACTTGAAACCATTAGGATTACAATTTAAATATCCTTTGGGTGGTTCATCAATAGTTGCCATCACTGTACACTTGGAATGGACAAAATATATCTGATGCTGTGTGTAATGGGCACTAGACCATCTTCCAGTACATTTACAGTTTCTGCTAATGCCAATTGCTGGCTAATTGCACATTGTGCTCAAGACCAAATCCATGACTTATGCACAATTTCAGGGTTATTGCTGTGCAAATGAAGACCATCAGCAAAAACTGTTTTGGACCCAGGAGGATCTAAGGTCACCTAGTCCACTTAGGCAACCTGAGGCATCCTAGTTGGCCTAGGAAAAAGGGTAAAACTTTGGACACCTCAGGTATCCTAGTCATCCTAGGTTTCCTTGGACATCCTGAGACATCCTAGGAAATCCTGGGATGTCCTGAGGGTGTCCTGGGGCATCCTGGAGCATCCTAGGATAAAATTTCTACATCAGCAAAACCTGGGTGGTCTCCAGAGATCTCCAGAGCGCCTGTAGCTTCTGGAGCAGCTGGAGCAAGGTTACCTATTCCAGAGACCAATATAAACCTCTGGAGACCTCTGGAGACCCCCAGAGAGCTATTCAATCAAGTTTCCATGTTGTGTAACCATGAATTGATAATAGAAATTTTGTATTCATTATCTTTATATACTATAACAATAGGCACGCCACAGCAGTTAATATTATGTAGTAATAAGTGACAAGCAGTATTCAACGAGTTTGCACACTCCCGAGTCCCCCTCTCAGTTCCAATGTTTCCATACTACTCTTCTTAATTTCCTGCTCTCTGCCGAGTCCATTTCACAAATGCTTCTAAATTTCTGGCAAATTGTGGCAATCAGCTTTGGAAAACAGCATTGTATGAAGATGAAACCTACTGCAACTAGTATGTTGTAACAAAGGGAGAAAGAAAAAAAATACAAGTTCATCAAAACTTGAAAGTTGAAAGTCAGGCATTTAATATGACTTCCTGATAGTTTACAGCATTGTTTATGACATGAGGAGTTGCTGATGACTACCATCATTATGTTGAGGGCACTCGAGGCCATCATTTTTGGTGCTACTCTGGCTGACAGCCAGACTAGTTCCAAAAAAGGAAAGTCTGATCATTCTCAAAGTGCCATCAATCGGCAACTGCAGCTTTGTTCTCTCCAGAGTCTCCAGAGTTCTCTAGAGCTCTCTGGAGACTTATTCAATTCTCTGGATGCTCCAGCAGCTCCAGTGAAAATACAGGTTTTGCTGATATATCCCAGGATGCCTCAGGATGCCCCAAGATGTCCCAGGATCCCCCAGGATCCCCCAGGATGTCCCAGGACACCTAGGATGAGTAGGATACCTTAGGTGTCCAAAGTTTTACCCTATTTCCTGGGCCAACTAGGATGCCTCAGGTTGCCTAAGAGGACTAGGTGACCTTAGATCCTCCTGGGCCCAGAAAAAGTTTTTTCTGATGACTCATATAACTGAAATTAAACATTTCCAGTCCATTCTAGTATTTTGCAGAGGGCCACAGACTGATAAAGATGTAAAAATGAAGGACTGAAAGTTCTATCTGCTCACTGGCAGTAATGAGCTGCCTTCAATCATGCCCCATACACTTGAACAGAGTCTAGGAGTGTCTGTAGCACATTTAATAGCCTTAATGGTCATCTACAATGTTATTTATGGCTTAAGGTAGAATAAGGTAGAATAAGGTAATAAGGTAAAATAAGTTAACTTGGTAAGGCTAAGGTAGCATTGAATAAGGTAGTGGAGTTTAAAAATCCAAGGTAATTTGGTAGGCACCAAGTATGATACCATTGCATGTACTGTTACTCTGTGACCCCCTGAGTACAATAGACTCTTGTTAGACTTTAACTATCAGCTCAGGCTTGCTATAGCTCTTAGAAACTATGATTATAGTTCCCATGGAATGTAGGAGTATCAGTTCCATGCAGTTTTAGCCTTAGCCAAAAAATCAGTGTATCACCTCCAGTCAAGGGGGTTCAAAGAATTTAGTGCCCGACCAGGCCTAGGTTAGTTAGTCCAGCCCCCCCAGCCCAAAAAAAAAAAATTTTTGACACCCTAAAGATTGACCTATTTTGACCACTTTTGGCAGGCTAGAAACTTAGAAAATGTATATATCTTACACTACCTGTAAATAAATAGCATCCATTGTATAAATTACAGCCTTCCTACACCTCCTTGCTCCCATGTACTTACTTACTTGCTTTGGCTGGTCAAAGCAGGACATATGAGGAGTATCACGGTATTAGTGTTTCAGAAGGAAAAATGGGATTCGTTATGGCTTATGGATGCTAAAAAAAGCTCAAATTGAAGGTACAGAGTCAGAAGGTGTCTTCTGACTCTGTAGAGAGCAATTTATGATGAAATCTTATCTTGATATACCATATATGGGCGTGGGAATGCTTACATAGTTAGTTAGTCCACCAGTGAAGCTCAAGAGAGAAAAAATGATGTCTGGTCATTTTTACAAAATTTTACACCCCCTTGCCTCCAGTGTGACACCTGGTACTATGGTAATATTATGGGGTTGTTGCTGGGGTTGTTTCACAACAACAGGGTTGTCAAGAAGAATAATCACTATGGCTGCTATGATCTTCTGTAAGTTGCTATAACCTCTATTGCCAATGCTCAGGTTTTGCTGATGAGGGTTCATACCATATCAGAGAAATGCAATCCTTGAGACTTGCTCAAGGGGGTGTAAATTTTTTTTAAAATGACCGGATGTCGATTTTTTTTCTTGAGCCTCGCCGGCGGACTAACTAACTATGTAAGCATTCCCACGCCCATATATGGTATATCAAGATAAGATTTCATCATAAATTGCTCTCTACAGAGTCAGAAGACACTGTTTGGATACTGTACCTTTAATTTGAGCTTTTATTAGCATCCATAAGCCATAACAAATCCCATTTTTCCTTCTGAAACACTAATACAGTGATACTCCTCATATGTCCTGCTTTGACCGGCCAAAGCAAGCAAGTAAGTACATGGGAGCCAGGAAGTGTAGGAAGGCTGTAGTTTATACAATGGATGCTATTTACTTTCTATTTACTTACAGGTAGTGTAAGATATATACATTTTGAAGTTTCCAGACTGCCAAAAGTGGTCAAAATAGGCCAATCTTTAGGGTGTCAAAATTTTTTTCTGGGCTGGGGGCTTGGACTAACTAACCTAGGCCTGGTCGGGTGCTAAATTCTTTGAACCCCCTTGGACTTGCTTGTTGACTGCATACTCTATTGGTCAGCATTTTTGCAGTCTAGAACAGCTTAAAAATTATGTAGGAATAGAGATGGTATTTCAGAAATACCTCATCCACTGCTCATTCAAACATGGAAGGGAGTAAGAGACTCGTACTAGAGCAGACGTTATCAATCAAGATGTGCATGTGGAAGTGATGTTTACCCATAAAGTCCGAAACTGCCGAGAATTGGGAAGTAAAGATAAAAGGAATGGAAATGAAGAGTATTCGAATGGTGTGTATAAGCCATTAAGGATGTATCAATATTCGAAGTATAAGTAAATAATGATGTAGGGAGGTCGGCTACCAGCGAGGCAAGCCACACTCCCACATCAATAACGAGGGTTTTTTTTGAAAAGTATGCTACAAATACCTAATCAGCTGTACCTATGCTGACCTCCCCTGATGGGCGTCGTGGATTAGCGCCAGTCGCTGCCTGTTGTTCCCAATATGCAGGACCTTCTCCGTGTAACCAATTACCGGTAGCTGGATCGCGTTCAAAGTCGCCATCACGGTAGTTGTACCGATCCTGCAGAAGCTTGAGCAAAGGATTGCGTAAAGCGGGGTCCATCCGGACAGAGTCTCCCGGTAAGTAGCTCCCCACATTGTGCCGGGAAAGACTCTCTTCAAAGAGAGCTTGCTCGTGGGTGCAGCCACAATTGAGAAAGCCGAAGGGCGCCATTCGGGGTGGATACATCCGTCTTTCTCTACGAGAATCATGCCATGCACAAAGAGCGTTACCGGCTCTATTCAGGGAGCAAAACTGACGAACGCGCGCGTCTGTTCGTGCTCTCCACGAAGCTTCGAAAGCAGGAGAGGAGTGGGAAGGGGAGCCCGATATCTGCGTTTGCAGAGCTCTAATTTGCTCTTTATCACGGCGATGTCGTTGCTCGAGCTCCGCTATTGTGCGACGAAGAGCGTCGTTTTCGGAAGTATGGGAGTTTGGAGAGTCATTGGAGCTCATTGATCCTGGTGGCGTAGGATATGCTGAACCACCTGTGACCCCAGGAAACGCAGATAGGTCAGATGCGCTCATGGGCGTTTGGCTTTGACGCCAGCCCATTGAAGCCAAGTTGCTTTCTGAATGCCTAGGGGACATGTTCATAAGTCGCGAATTGGACCCAGCTCCAACAACGCCACTAAGGCTCGAGGAAGATGCTGATGCGTAGTTTGCATGCGGTGGCGTAGGATATGCTGAACCACCTGTGACCCCAGGAAACGCAGATAGGTCAGATGCGCTCATGGGCGTTAGGCTTTGACGCCAGCTCATTGAAGCCAAGTTGCTTCCTGAATGCCTAGGGGACATGGTCATAAGTCGCGAATTGGACCCAGCTCCAACAGTGCCACTAATGCTCGAGGAAGATGCTGATGCGTAGTTTGCATACGGTGGCATAGGATATGCTGTATCCCCTGTGACCCCAGGAAACGCAGATAGGTCAGATGCTGATGATGACCTGCTTAACTGTACCATGGAGCGGGTGTTCTAAGTGAAATGTCAGAAAGAGCTCGATCTAAATAACAGCCTATCCTCACCGTAGGATCGTATACTGCGGACCCTCGGTCATTCGATCCTCTGGATCGATTGTTCCAATTATCATAACCTGAACCAGAAGTGCCAGACATTCCGATTGTTTCCTCTCTGAGATGTCGTTCGGGATAAGGTCTAGTACGATGACTTTCGGATTTTTTAATCCGTCGCGTAGACTTTGTAGAAGTCTTCGTGATAAATGGAGAGGCGGGTGGTGAAAATGGCAACAACGAGAAGTCTGTTTGACTTTCCTTTTTGACTTCTGGCATTTTAAAATCCGAGACGCCATTGGCGTTCGGACTGAGCCAGGGGAAGAAGTCAACAGTTTCTTCTGTTTCCAGCGGTTCAGTCGGGTCCTCTTTAACATCTTGACTGCGCTGTCTTCTCTTCTTGGATAAAATAGGGGAAACCTCGGCAGTTGGATGTGCAGTAGTAATGTCTGAGGTGACAAGTGCTTTCCTTTTCCTAAGTACTGAACTGGAATTGGTGGAGTTGAGCAACGAAGGTGAATTTTCAAATGCTAGTGCTGGCAGCGACTCGGATCCAATACTAGTTGGTTGAGTAAGGAGATCAAAACAAGCATGAGTGAGACCTATTCCCAGAATAAGCTGCAAAATGAACTCTTAAAGGCAGGTCACATACCTCTGTCATTTACAAGTTTAAGATATTTGCTAATGCGATGAATTAGCTCTTGATTTGCAGGCATATTTTCTTCATCCTGTTATAGTTCACCTCTAGTGAGAAATATTTTTATCATGTAGAATCACTTACATCTCCAACTACAGCAGCCCAGTCATCATCATGAGTGATTACAACCTCTACTTCATCATACTATAGCCAAGTAGTAACGTCAAGTCAGTATAATGCATTTATCAATGCTCCACAAGTAGCAAAAGTTCAACACATACATTGCTCAGAACCCATTGGTTAATCACATCTGAAGGATGATATATCTATATAGACAAAATCGGAATGAAGCAAAAACCATCGAATAGAAACATACATGATTAGCCAAAAATTCACATTCATTCAATGGAACATGATATGGATGTTGTGATGTAGACTGCTGCATAGAAAAATTAGGTGCCGCTGGCTTTGGAAATGGTTCTTCAGAATTGAGCTCGGGGACATATTTCACAGTCACGGATGAGCAAATCTTGGTAAATGGATTGTGAGACTGCCGAACCGCAATTTTGATTCCACGTAGAAAAACACATCCGGACTGGTTTCCAAAGACATCATCAGCATCGCTTGATGCTGAGGCACTGTTGTGACTACGAAACCAGTATCTCGGTGGGTCTCCTATAATCCTCGGGGTCTGGGGAACAAATTCTAGAGATACACTTCTTGGATCAACATCTACGAAAGATGCCACACCCCAGGCCCGTGCTTTGTCAAAGCCAGTAACAAGGTAGAGTGCGCCATTATAAGTGAGGAGGTCATTAAAATGAGTAAACCAGGATTGTGCACACTCCACAGCATAATGCTCAAACTTGGAACGCTTTCGATGATCAATTCTCTTTCCACCTTCCGGCAGGATGAGTAAAGCACCATTGGAAGCCGATGAGCTGAATGATAGTCCAGCCCCAACTTCTTCTGGTACCCCTCTAACAGAACAAATGAGATAGTGCAGTGATATACAGAATTAAACATACTGAGTAAGTTGGCCTGAGATCATGGTTTTGGTGATGCGAGAGGGTTTACTTTCAACATAACAACCTGCTTTAAATTCTTGTGGGAACTCTTTAGTGTCAGTATAGTCAATTTCCAGAAGCTTGAAATTTTCTGGAACTCTACCCTCATTCAGTGGGTGATCAGCTGGATGGCATACATTAAACAGATAGTCAAAGCCTCCAAACTCATCCAGAATTCCAACATCTCCAATGTGGATTCCATCTTGTTTGTAGATATCCGGTAGGCGTGGGTCGTGGTCCTTTGGTCTCCACAGAGGATATCCTCGCTTTTGAGTCATTAAGAACCGTGCATATACTGCTGAATCGGATTTGTCGCCTATTGCATCGTCCTGCGCACAGTTAGTAGTCTCCGCTGTATTGACAGGAGATGCAACAGGTGCATGGGGTGTGGACTGCAGCATTGATGTGAGGGCTTCATAGTTATTGAAGACGGGGCCGGTTATGCTGAAATGGTGGGCAGCAGGGAAGCTCCTGTGTAATGGCCTCAATTAGATTACAGAACAAACAATGCACTTTGACTCATACTGAGGGGAATGTGTCATATTCATGTGTGGTGGTGGAGGGAAAGGAAAGCTACGTTACAGCCTCATAAGGCTACAGCCTCATGAGGTTACAGCCTCATGAGACGCTTCAGCGCTGACGGCGCTAATCTGATCATACAACTCAATTCACTAGGCCTGCACCAAACAATGACAGTCGAAATCATTAGCGATGATAACTGGGGGTAGGGCCGCAAGCGGCGAGGGCCGAACCTTTGTTTGTCGTAACCTCAGTGCAACAAATAATAGCTTGAAAAAGTCTACACAAGTATTTTGTATAACACTATAGATGAGACTATTTCCTCTTCGACCTATGAGCATCAGCATCGTCATCCTCGTCGCTATCCAAATTCAAAAAGACTCGTGTCCTTTTCTGCACTAGCTTCGAAGGACTGATAGCGAGATTCGCTGCTTTCTAAATAGTTTTTTTAACACAAGTCAGTAACCGAGGTGACTTGAAGAATCTGTTATACAAACCTTGCCTAAAACTTTCACGCAAATGAGTCGGAAGTCCCAGCCCAGTTTCTTCTTGTACTCATATGCCTGAAATTGAGTGTACATTGAGCTCTTGTAAGACAAAGTGAAGAAAGAAATTCACTCTCAATGCAACAATAACCTGTAACACAATAGCTGGCCCCAGATAATTCTTTTTGGCAACCCCCTTGCCAATCAGCAAAACCTGGGTGTACTGTACAGAACTGGACAGTTCTGTACAGCACTCATAGCACCCATAGCAGCCATAGCAAGGTAGCCCTCTGTCCAGAACTATGGAGTGCTATGGATTGCTATGGATTGCTATGGATTGCTATGGATTTCACGGGAACGCCATCTGTCAGGCTCTATTCAATTCAAAATATATTAGTATTTTGAATTGTTTTGTTGGCTCTCGGCGAGACAAAAACAGGATGAAAATAATCACGGAATCATATCATATTATTGTGGTCATTAGTAGTACAGTAGGACAATTAATACTGTAGTAGCAAAACTAGTAGAACGATTCCGAAACTAATATAACTATCTGTAAATCAGAAGTAATGGCGCTCATGCTGCCGAGACATCAAACAGACATTGAAGGCTTGAATGAGACTACTTACCGTGATGTCCAAACTAAAGCGGCTCAGGATTGCTGACTTGGAAGAAAAAAAACAGAACTTGTTGAAGCCGCGATGGTGCATTGGTTCTTACTTATATAGTGTTTGCGGGAGAAAATGACAGCTGTCAAACAGTGATGGCAGATGACAGCTTGCTCAAAGTTGCGGCGATCCCACAGGAGTTCATAGGAACTCATAGGAGCTCATAGCACTCCATAGTTCTGTGGAGCACTATGGCTGCTATGATATGCTATGAGTTGCTATGACCTCCACACAGGTTTTGCTGATGTGGCACGCGACAACCTCCAAAACATCATGTGATTGCCGGTCACTCCGCGCTCTGGCCACTGGACACTTATTCCATTGCCTCACAGCTTTCAACCACAATGACAATTCAAACCCACTTCCCAGCCGCTCTCTGGCTCTTCCAGCTGCTTTAAACTCAACTTCAGAGTGAACTGAAGCATAGAGGGGTTCTTCAAGTACGCCATGTAACTGCCTTACTCTGAGCTCTTGACTAGGCAACAGGTCCCAAGGATGCTGAGGATAATGAGCATTCAATGGAGGGAATTTTGAAAGAGTTTAGGATATAGAGAAACGGTTATTTGCTCAGGTATGTCTCAACGCTCTTATACTTGTTGCATCTTCTGAAAAGCCATGGGTTTTCTAGCTTCCAGCGCCAAGCGAGCTGTCTTCAGACTGCCTTTTTGTCCAGCATTTCGAGGCATTCTTTTGCGCTCGAGAACATTCAGTGCCTAACTCTCTACAGAGCAGGCTGCGCTGGTGTCACCAATGCGCACGTGCTCACCCCAGCACCCCGAGTAATGGTCGGTTCTCGTTGCCGACAAGACATTGGAACTTCGAGCGCAGAAAAAATGCTTTATTTTCTATATATTGTACATTCTAAGTAAAGTATCCTGTACGTTTTCTTCCGTGACCTGTAATGACACTTTGTGACCTGCTCATCCTCCGGTGTAACACCCGGCATTACGTGGGGTTGTTGAATGGGTTGTTGCAAGCAAGGTGGTTGCTAAAAAGAATTATCCGCTGGCCCCAGTAGGTGTAAATGATGAAATGACATCGCCTTTTCATCTTTCTTGACGTGATCAACTAAAAGAGTCTCCGGGATTCTGTTAAACTTAAAATCTCGGTGCTGAAGCTTTTCGAGGAGGATAATTCTTTTTGACAACCCTGTTGGAGGGTTGTTAGCAAGTAACAACCCTCAAAGCTCCGGGCGTCACACCGGAGTCCCAGCAGGTCACACAAGCCTCAAGATATATTACTATTATTATTTCTAAGTATCTCATTACAAAAATGTAACTCAGGTGTCAATGATAAGTCAAAATGTAGTGATCATCCCAATGTATCCTCTCTCAAGCACAAATAATGTCTGTCTTCAATAATTCTGTCTCAACCACAGCAAATATGCCTAGGATAACAGAGTAATGATTTGGAGTTGATTAGCGAATGGTTTGTTGATTGATAAGGAGGTGTGAACATTGAAGGAATGGGATGCTTAGCACTGTATGAAACTGCAAAAGAGGAGGCTGACTCACTTATGGCTATAATAACACCAATCAGCCACTGCCATTGAGCTCACGTGAGTCTCTGCTGTCTATCAGATTCAAGTCCATGCTCAGATTCTTGTTAAAGCGGATGAGGACCTCTAGGTCGCGATTTTGACAATTTTCCTGTCCGATTTTAGCGTATTTTATGCCAAAACATCTGCTTCCCTGTCCTAATATAGCGTACTTTAGGTCGACGCTGACACGCCGAGCCGAAATTTTGAGAGATTTTGAGAGATTTTGCGACTGGACACACAACGTTGAAGCACCAGAAAAAGCTTGTCAAAGTCTAATACATACAAAAATAATACCTTTACTTCAACGTTATCCCGTCATCGTTAGATTATTTTCTTCACAAGAGATGATCCAGATGATATCAAGGTATTTAGGTCGTTTTTAACGTACTGTACGTAGAAGCCTGTAGGAGTGCTCAGGATTTTTTTTTGATTTTTTTGATTTTTTTTTTTTGATTCACGTGACCATCCCTGTCCGAAATAGCGTATTTGAGCTCAAAATCATAGCATATTTTAGGGTACTTGGCCGGACAAGGTCTGATAGTAGTTTCCGAGGTCCTAGCGGATGCTGGACATCCAAGTCATTGTTTTTGATGCACTTTCAATATCAATGTTCATAGTCTTGCAGTCATGATTTGTAGGATGGTGTGCGTTGTCCATTGCAAGTGGCATCAATGGTATGGAAGGAAGGAAAGATGCAACAAGCGCTTCCGGCATAAACTCGGTGTGACAGCGACTTTCAGGGGGTTGTCAGGCGCCAACGGGGTTGCCAAAAAGAATTATCTGTTCCAAAAAACCTAGCACGCCAAAAGTACAAAAAAATCTGCTCGAGAGAAAAATTGATGGATTGAGAACTTTTTGGTCAAAATATTGCTCATTAGTGAATTTTTGAGTGAAGATTAATCATTCAGCTCAACCAAAATGGGATTTCTTGACGGAATGATCATCTTTCAGTTGGAAATTCCATTTCAGTCAAGCTGAATGATTAGTTTTCACTCAAAATTTCACTAATGAGCAATTTTTTGTACAAAAAGTTCTTAATCAGTCTGTTTTTCATTCGAGCGGATTTTTTTGTACTTCTGGCGTGTAGGCCACGAATTTCAGCTATGAAAAATGCATTACGTACAAAACGCCCAAAAGAGCGCCCATTCATTTTTGCTTTCTACGCAACCATGACTTCACAACGCTCTCTGCCTATCAAACCTCATACCCTTGCTTCGAAATTCTCTCGTGATTGTTGATTAATTATGCTTGAAATTCTCCACATGTAAAGTGGGTCAAGGATCTTTGAATGGAAGTTTATTTTCTTCCTAAGCTTTTCTATCCCTGCGCCTGCTTTTTCCTAGACGCTAACATCTGGTTAATTGCAGCATGCTAGAATGACTTGAAAGACTGGACAACTCTACACCCACACCCTCGAAAACCTCTCTTTTGCTCAGTTTTCTTTCCTCGTTCCCCACTGCAGCATTCCAGACTCCATTTCATGACAGTGAAACTGTAACTGAAGGAAGATGCTCCGGTATTGGAAGAAGAGAACCCGATTTAGTTAGGCTGGTATAGAGCTATGAACCAAGGTTTGTGTGGGTTTAGCTCTGAATTCGAGCGGTTAAACGGCCATCGATCATCATGGAGCTTTTGTTGCTTCGTCCAACGTCTTCATAACTCGACGTAGATGATTCATTCATCTTGTCCAAAGTTCATGGCTTCCTAGCGGTTTCTTTCGTTACCAATTTGTTTCTGTGAGACAGAAAACTGATACCTCTTTCTTTCCTTCAGGTCAACCAACTCACAATGAATCAAATTGACTGATGGAATTATAGATTCTACATCGACAGAATCAACCATTCTATCGCTACTGCATCGACCACCCAGGAAGCACCTCTGCTTCCCACTGAACACGAAGTTTGGATGCGTCTACCGCCGCTTCCAATACGCGCAGATCCACCTCCCGCGTCGAATCCTCAGTGTCACGTCTGATGAGGATACATAACTAGCTCACTCTTCACTATCCTCGAGACCCATCCTCTTCCCTACCATGCGTGGTATCGAAACCTAAACTCGAGCCATCCATTCATGAATCATCAGTCGTCACATCTAACGATTGGACACACCACGGTTCTTTGGACGGTACTTCAGCAAGAAGAGAAGCGTACGACGATACCTCCGATTTTGAATCAGGATTACCGGATCACCAGAGTCCTTTGCCCAGCGGCGAGAACCTTATCGTCAGATTCTACAGCTCTCCCTCGAGATCCTTTTCCAGATGGATTTTAGACGCGGTTTCACCTCTCCTCTTCATTGAACCTTCCTTCAAAACTCGGCTGTCGAACGCAGTAATTTTTAGGGACCAATGCGAACGCAAATGCAGACAACGGAGAATTGACCTTGGTTGGAGAAAGTAGCGTGGAGGAAGTTCTTGGGAATGAGGAATATGACTCGGACGACTGGATTCGGACACTGAGTCAAACGAGCTGGAGCGAGTAGCCGGGTTATCTCTTGTTCGGTTGCTCGTCATTCGGCTTGTAACCTTGATCTTCTGAATCGGCCAATCCCAGAATCGATTGACTGCGATCCCCACCATAAAGAATGACTACACACTTCCTTCATCTGGAAGATCAAGTAGATGTCGTTGTTCGAGTCCCACTGGACAGATTCAAGAGCCCCGAGGATTCCGTTCGCAATGTTGTCGCGATAACGCAATATGTCAGAGAACATACAAACATCCCTATGTACTCCGTCCCGACTCTGCCTTAGCCCCAGGCCCGTACTTGCTGATCTTCAGTCGCTTGTTTAGGAGCAGGTGCTGGAACTTTGGGATAGAGGTATATCCTTCATTCCGTCCGTCTCTCTGCGGGGTTTCTGAGTTGGTCTCGTCACCATCTACAACCTCATCATCACGATGCGGGCGCCTTGTCTGCCTCTCCTACGCATGCAGGTACCATTGCTGGGAGATCGGAGAGGTCGTTGCTGGTTTGGAGTGTGTCGTTTTCGGAAGTAAGGGAGTGGGTTGGAGAGTCATTGGTCATTGATCCTGATGCATAACCTGAGAGGGTTTCGTCGTAATAGTTCGTCGATGATGACAGCATACTAGAAGGGTATCATCCATAGTTTACATCCAGTGGCATAGGATATGCTATATTCCCTGCGACCCCAGGAAAGGCAGAGAGGTCGGATGGGGCGCTCATAGGCATTTGGCTTTGATGCCAGCCCATCGAAACCAACAGCGCCACTAAGGCTCGAGGAAGATGCTGATAATAACCTGCTTAACTGTACCATGGGTACTATGGGTACCATCGAGGGGGTGTTCTAAGTGAAATGTCAGAAAGAGCTCGATCTAAATAATAGCCTATCCTCACCATAGGATCGTATACTGAGGACCTACGGTCATTCAATCCTCTGGATCGATTGTTCCAATTATCATAACCTGAACCAGAAGTGCCAGACATTCCGATTGTTTCCTCACTGAGATGTCGTTCGGGATAATGTCTAGTACGAGGACTTTCGGATTTTTTAATCCGTCGCGTAGACTTTGTAGAAGTCTTCGTGATAAATGGAGAGGCGGGTGGTGAAAATGGCAACAACGAGAAGTCTGTTTGACTTTCCTTTTTGACTTCTGGCATTTTAAAATCCGAGGCGCCATTGGTGTTCGGATTGAGCCAGGGGAAGAAGTCAACAGTTTCCTCTGTTTCCAACAGTTTAGTTGGGTCCTCTTTAACATCTTGACTGCGCTGTCTTCTCTTCTTTGTAGAAAATAATCTGGGATCTCTCTTATTGGCCATAGGATAGGTATCGACTGGCTCAGTTTTGAATGTTTGTTGATCTTCTTGCTCTGTTTTTTGATATACAGAGCCTGAGGATGAAATAGAGGAAACCTCGGCAGTTGGATGTGCAGTATTAATGTCTGAGGTGACAAGTGCTTTCCTTTTCCTAAGTACCAAACTGGAATTGGTGGAGTTGAGCAATAAAGGTGAATTCTCAAATGCCAGTGCTGGCAGCAACTTGGATCCAATACTTTTAAGTTGAGTATGGAGATCAAAACAAGCATGAGTGAGACCTATTTCCAAAATAAGCTGTAAAAATAAATTCTTTAAAACAGGTCACATACCTCTGTCATTTACAAGTTTAAGATGCTTGCTAATGCGATGAATTGGCTCTTGATTTGTAGGCATATCTTCTTCATCGAGTGATTACAACCTCAAATTTGTCATACTATGGCCAAGTAGTAACGTCAACTGAGTATGATGATGCATTATCAATGCTTCACAAAAGTTCAATACATACATTGCTCAGAACCCATTGATTAATCACATCTGAAGGATGAGATATCTAAATAGACACAATCAGAATCGAGTAAAGACCATTGAATAGCAACATACATGATTAGGCAAGAAGTACTCATTCAGTGGAACTTGATATGACCATTGTGATGGAAACTGTTGTGTAGGAAAATTAGGTACCTCTGGCTTTGGAAAGAGTTCCTCAGCAGTGAGCTCGGGGATGTATTTCACTGTCACAGATGAGCAAATCTTGGTGAATGGATTGTGAGACTGCCGAACCGCAATTTTGATTCCACAGAGAAAAACACATCCAGACTGGTTTCTGTAGACATCATCACCATCACTTGATGCTGAGGCACTGTTATGACTGCGAAACCAGTATCTTGGTGGGCCTCCTATAGTGCTTGGGGCCTGGGGAACAAATTCCAGAGATACACTCTTTTGGTTAACATCAATGATAGATGCCACACCCCAGGCCCGTGCTTTGTCAAAGCCAGTAACAAGATAGAGTGTACCATTATAAGCAAGGAGATCATTAGAATGAGTGAACCAGGATTGGGCACACTCCACAGCGTACTGCTCAAACTTGGAACGCTTCCGATGATCAATTCTCTTTCCACCTTCCGGCAGGATGAGCAAAGCGCCATTAGGAGCTGATGAGCTGAATGATAGTCCAGCCCCAAATTCTTCTGGTACCCCTCTAACAGAACAAATGAGATAGTGCAGTGATATACAGAATTAAACATACTGAGTAAGTTGGCCTGAGATCATGGTTTTGGTGATGCAGGAGGGTTTACTTTCAACATAACAACCTGCTTTAAATTCTTGTGGGAACTCTTTAGTGTCAGTATAGTCAATTTCCAGAAGCTTGAAATTTTCTGGAACTCTACATCAGCAGAACCTGGGTGATCCCACAGCAAGGTCCCCCTCTGTACAGAACTGGACAGCTCTGTGGCTTCTATGGATTGTATTGGGGCTTCTGTACAGTGCTGTACAGCAACCCACAGCAATCCACAGCAATCCATAGCAATCTACAGTTCACCCAGGTTTTGCTGATGTACTCTCATTCAGCGTGTGATTCGCTGGATCGCATGCATTAAATAAATAGTCAAAGCCTCCAAACTCATCCAAAATTCCAACATCTCCAATGTGACTCCATCTTCTTTATATATATCTGGTAGGCATGGGTCGTAGTCCTTCATCATGTCCCACCCTGTTCATCTCAATGAAGAATTCAGTCTTGATACGCTGAGTTCTTCAGACTCAGATTCATTTTGCATTCCAGTCAATGGATCAATTTTGTCGATGAAGATAATGGAGGGTTGATTCACGGACTAGTTGGAAGAGTTGTTTGACAAGCCTACACTCCACAATGTTATATTAGACTTGTGTGTGTGTGAGTAGTTGATTGGTTGCATTGGACAGTCATTGACTCACCTCTTTGACTCTCCCTGCCACTCAAACTAATACTATAAAACATGCTCTTGGCCCCAGTCACTATGGCTTTTGTCAAATAGGTGACCTTTCACCAAGGTGAGCTTCAGCAGTCTTCTTCATTTTACCCAAAACCATAGTGGTTTGAAGGCGATGAAGAGTTTGCAGAACCTATGAGGGAATAAAAGTCAGAGAAGCTGCCAAATAAGCACTACAAATAAGTGAGATAGATGTACCAGAGTCCTGAAAAATGTATCCAGGTTTTGAGAGGTAATCTGTCATGCTGATGAATGTTGAGATAAACATTGAAAGCAAAGTTGAACCATACAAATCACATTCAGAAGCATGGTCCGTAGGTGCTTAACAGGTGTTCCTTTTGAGCTTGTTGTTCACAATGACTGTATCAAGCAGTAAGATGATACCAGATACCATCCAGACTCTCTGGGATCAATTTATTACATGTATTTAGCTCTGAGATTCCAAAAGTTTACTCAATGAGCAAAAATAGTAGTTAGGGCACCCTGATGCTTTTGAATATCACCATGGCTGGCTTGTCTACTGAATTAACAATGCTCTGGGGTCATTATACAATTGATTGCAATGCTTACCAGGAGTAATTACACTGTAGATACATTATATGGGAGAATCTGATTTACTGAGACATGGTATAATTCTCAACACCATTTAATGCACCTTTGTTATACTAACTTAACTTGAACATAAGTAATACCATGTCAAGTTAGTTTGAATGATCTGAACAGCTTCAAATTTACTCAGTATGTGTATATGGCACCCAATGTCCCATTCACAAACGTTAAGGACAATATCTCGATTATTTCATTGTTGGGCCCACTGTTATACTCGCGCACACGGAAAGTAATGGTCCGGGTATTTTTTCACAATATCTTGACAACCGCTTTGAATTTTGACTATGTCTAAGTTGTGGATTCAATCTAGAGAACAATCCTAAGCTTTTGACATAGTTTGTAAAAAATCCCCATGTAATTTGGCTGCACTACAGAGACTTTTCCAAAAATGGCAAAATTTATATTGACAGGAAAGTTTTTTGAAGACAAGCCATTTTCACCATTGGAAAGAGCGACCTCGAAAATGGGGGAAACCACTCTCACTTTTAAAAAATACTTCAATTTAATGGGACAATTTGTGCTGCAAATGCGCAAGTTTTGGCTCATTTCCGCTATTTTTGGCATTTTTGGCACTTTTAGAGCATCTTTGCTTGCTCAAGGGGGCATCAAATTCAAGAATTTTTCTAAATTGAGAATGGCTACCCCCGTTTTTGAGGTCGCTCTGTCCGATGGTGAAAACGGCTTGTCTTCAAAAAAATTTCCTGTCAATATAAATTTTGCCATGTTGGGAAAAGTCTCTGTAGAGCAGCCAAATTACATGGGAATATTTTACAAACTATGTCAAAAGCTTAAGATTGTTCTCTAGATTGAATCCACAACTTAGACCTAGTCAAAATTCAAAGCGGTTGTCAAGATATTGTGAAAAAATACCCGGACCGTTACTTTTTATGTGCATGAGTACACAGTGAACCAAAGTTGTGATACATTTTTTTGCATTGCAATCATACTGCAGGGTATTTTGTTTTAATTTGATGCAGTTTTCACACAAAATCTGTGATACACCACTAAGAGCAATATCTGGTTGGTCCGAGAGCTATCCAAGATCATCTTTGTACTCAGTGAGCCATGCTGAACCACAAAGCGCCCATTGTCCAATGCATTCTCATGCTGCCTTCTTGCTTTCGTTCACTCACAGCACTCACGTTATTCACTTCTTCTTCCTCTTGTTCATCACAAATCTCTACCAAAGTGTCTATGGATGGGCCAGAGAAGGGATTGAGAGATAACAGAGATGGTGGTGATGGTATGTCCTTCAGATCCTGTTCTTGTGCTTCATTTTGTTTTGTTTTGTTGTTCCCTTCTCGATTATTGACAATCCTTTTTTTCAAGCTATATTATATTCATCTGCTACAAACATTTTATTCCTGCTGCCAATTCCGCTCTGGAATCTGCACACTCTTTTGGCCCATTTCTTACTGCTCCACAGCCAGAGCTGTATTCATTAACTTGCTGTCCGAGACAACCTCCAAGCATACAAAATTTCACTCTCTGCAAAACAGGGCTCAACATTCAGCTCTCAACTTGTCTGTTGACTTAAGTGTAAGCACATGTTTTTTTTTCCACATTGACTATAACTTATACATTTCGTAGTGAAATGCATTGTACTTGTATGATGAGCTGGAACCTTGAGCAACTGATACTTGGAGGAGTATAGAATGCCTGTGAAAGGTATACTGCAGTGTGCGTATCTCATCAACAATACCACTTTCCAATTCTGACTTTTTTTTTCCAGATGCTGCCACTTATGATCAGCAGGTTTACTTGACAGAGAAAGTCACTGTTAATTTAGCCATACAACTCTCATCCAATACCTTCTTTCATTGCCACTGATGAGTCTTCCTGAGCCCATCATCATGTCGTCCAACTCCTCCACTTCCAACTCCAACTCTATCTCAACACTCAACATTCTTTAGGTGAGCCAAAGTCTTTGTTTCTGTCTCTACATGAACTAACTAACCCTCCTTGGTGCTCCCCTTGATACCTGTGTCTTTTGACGCAGATGCAGGCACAAGCAATCTCTGACCCCTCTTTGTTGACTTCAACGCTGCAGCCACCAGTGTCAGTACCAGTAACAGTGTTTTTGCAGGGCTTGGAGTTGGGCTCACAAAGCTCAGGCTCAAGGCTGGTCCCACTCAGCTCGGAGTTCAAGCTTAACCTAATCCCAGTCTCCCTTCATGTCCAATGACACATTTGCTTCCTCTCATCTGGCTGAGCATCCCCAGTCTCAGTCTCAGTCTTGAAAATCTCACATGCAGCTCCATTGGAGGATCGAGCTATCAACCATGGTCACCACCTGGGTATGGGTACCATAGTCATGGTCATTGATGGTATGCCAATGCCAATGCCCAGTTGAGGAAATGGTCATGTTCAAGGTCAAGGTCAAGATCATGGTGGTCACTTTGTTCATGTACTAACAGTAACTCTTGATCCTATAAATCTTCCTCATACAGAGGGGGCCAAGACCAAGAGAGGAGAGGGTGGGGAGATGCATGTTCAACCATTGACCCCAGTCTTGGAATTGCTCACACTCGCATTCGCACTTGAGGTCACCCTCTCTCCAACTGGTGGCTATGGGCTATTCTCGGGATGGTAATTGGGGCTGGGACAATGTCTTTATTTTCAGACGTAATGGTGCGGTGAGTATCCTCGCGGCTTTGGCTTAGGCCATGAATAAATTCAATGAGAAGGTGAAGTTGAAGGGCTTTCGAGAGCAGCAGGCTGGAAAAGTGCATGAAGGAAAGCTGACAGAGGCACTGGAGGATGTCTACTATGTCTTTGGGGTTTGATCAGTTGAAAAAATGGTTTATTTAGTTGTTTTAGGCATGTTTTCACATTCATTTTGCCCACTGTTCACTATTTCACTCCATACACTTTGCAGGTAGTACATTCCTATGGTGCTGCTTTATATTTATATTTGTTCAAATGACTACTTTTGCTCATTTATTGTTTATTTTATTTTTTTGCTACAACATTTGTTTTGGCTTGAGGAAGTAGGTGTGATAGGGCAATTGAAACATGTACTATATATTGTCCAATGGTGAAAGTGTTAAGGTGCCCACTGCAATGTGCATATCATGAGACTAATATTGAATGCTTTGAGGGTTCAAACCTCAATGTTGCCAATATTTTACTCTGGTTCACTGCCATCCCGGGCCAGATCCGCAAGGTGTCCGGTCTATCTGTTTGATCATGGGGGATGGTGGTTGATAGTGATTAAATTGCAATCAGGCAAACCTTATCAGCACTGATAAGTTACACCAGGTGATCTCTTGGGCAATTGCCTAAAGGATTATACCTGCCAGTTGGCTTGCGAGTTGCCCTATATCTAGCCTATGAGGATTTGCCCAAGCTGATCAATCCCAGTCTTGGGCTATTCCCCTAGTAGGATGTGATCAGCTGGTAGCTACAGGTGCAGTGTTTTAGAAAAGTATTGACATTGACTGCATTGAAACTCCAACTACTGTAGCATTTCAATTGAGTGTTCATCCAGGATGACGCATGATGCATTGACACTGACAGTTCATTAGTTCACTGTTGCCAGTGATGCATGATGCAAAAAAATTTGAGTTCAGTTCGCCATTGAGTTGATACTTTTTCAGAGTGAAACAGGCACTAAAAGTTTGTTGTGAGCTGGGAAATGGATAATAAACTTCCTTTGACATCCAATGTGACTGTGTCATGCAGAAAAGCCAGCTGCAAACAAAAAGAAATGAAAAATTTGATTATTTATGTATGAAATGACAAATTCCGCGCAAGTTCAGAGGCCCATATGATGCATGATGAATGTGGGTTTTGGTTCAGTTCAGAGGTGCTCATGATGCATGACTGAACACTCAATTGAAATGGTACAGAACTCGCTGCACATCCATCCCTCAAAACCACTTGGGAATTGTTTATATTTTGGCTGTTGGTGAGTGGCTACATCAAAATTTGCATCGCAAAAATTGAGCACTTTTTATAGCTGTTAACTTCTATCTAAACCAGGACTGTGTCCTCTATCCCTATCATGCAATTTGAGAATCTGTTCTGCTATTTCAATGATTTTTCAAGTCCATGAACTTCTGATGTGCCAATGCATCTGCATCAGGCCCAAGATGCAGTAGCAAATTTTCATGTTTGCTGATATATATTCATTCATTCAACATTTTGTCTTATCCAAATCTCACCTGAAAACCCTTCTTTCAGGATAACTTTCAGTCTTATTTGATTTAGTGCTTTTAGACCATTTTTCTGACATACTAATACTCAATATTTCACTTGTCCTGATCCAACTTGGGATAATTCTTTTTGACAACCCCATTGGTGCCTGAAAACCCACCAAAAGATCATGTGATTGCTGTCATGCTGAGCTTTCTCTAGAAGCACTTGTTGGGCTTAGAGCTCACTTCTGTTGTTCTTTGACCTCATTTTTTCCTCCCTCAATGCCACTTGAATAGACAAACAAATCACTACCACTACAAAATCAACCATGACTTGGATGTCCAGCTTCAATGTTCAACTCTAGCATAAATCTGACTCCCACGAACACAGGAAATCAATAGACGATGGAGATTCAGTCTCAACAGCAGTGGCTGCAGCTGCAGGAAACATGGGTTTGTTCCTTGGGAGATTGGTCATGATCATTGTGCATCTCATTTCATTTTTGCTTCATACGCTGCTAAATAAACATCACATTCCTTCATTTACACCTTCCTTCATTTCTTCTCACCCACTGACCAACTTGCAATCATTATGCATCCATTATCCAGTCCCCGTATTGCAAGGCATAGCTGCTGCGGTCACCATGGCAGAGTTGGAAAGAATGACAGGGATGGGGATTCAGAGCATCACGACATTTTGTATGTATTGATGATTTACATCTGTGCTACTCACTATGTGGGTGTTAAGCCCGTGCAGCCCAGATCAAAGCAGCGGGAAATCGATCGCAAATTGATCATGGGAATCGACCAATGTCAATTGATTGATGACCTGGGTTGGACCTTTGAAGTAACGGGACTTGGCGAAGCTATTAGCAACACCCTTAACACACTGTAATGTGTCCCAGAGGAAAGGAGTGGAAGAAGAGCAGAGCAGAGCGAACGCACAGCCGCAAGTCGATCGCAAATTGATTGCAATGTTGATCGATTGATCGGCGGAGATGTCGGAAATAAGAATAGAGAAGATCAGCTAGGCTAAGTTGATTTTTGAACTAAAGTTATGATACATGGTATACTACTTAAATACTAGTGAGTTTGGATAAACGGATAAATGTAAAGAACAATAAGTAATATATATCCGGGAGTGTATTCAGTAAGTATAACAATAAAGTAATTCAGTAAGAAAGACAAAAGAATATAAGAGGAATAAAACAATAAGTATCGGAAAGTGTGTCCAAACATGATAGGGATGTTTCCGAAGGTAAAGGGCAGCTATCAGATCAATACGCCAATTGATCGGAAATCGGCGGCAAGTGTCAAGCATTGGCAGCGAGTGTTGGATGTTGGCAACAAGTGGTAATGATTGCATGGATAAAACAGTAGTCAATGTGTCGATACATTGAAAGGTTGATTAATCAATGACAAGTGATTGGAAATCAGCGGCAAGTGTCGGAAATGTGCGGTGATGATAGCATGGATATAACAGTGGGAAAGTGTTGGTAATTTCAGTTACATGGGGTCCAGTTGCCAACAGCAGCACTTATCCTTGGGTAAAAAATGCTGGAATAATACTTTAGGATCCTCTCTTAGCAAAAACAGTATAAAGCAGGATGTAAACCTACTCAATGGCTCAAAAATAGGACAAACTTTTATGAAATACCCATATTTTCGCATTTTCCACCCAAAATTGGTGTCTTTTTGAGGTATCTGTGTCAAGGATATTGAGGTGGAGTAGGTGGTATGCAGGAAGATTGTTCATTCTCACTATTCTCAGCTAATTTTTGGTAGCTAAAGAAACATATTCTGTGAAATAATACAGCATGAAAATTAAAATTACCAACACTTTTCCACATAGCAAGTACACGAGATAGAAATAATAATTTATGATTTTGAGGCTTCAGTGTGACCCGTTGGGACTCCGGTGTGATGCCTGGAGCCTTGAGGATTGTTACCTGCTAACAACCCTCCAACAGGGTTGTTAAAAGAATTATCCTTCAAGTTGTGATATATAGTAAATCATTCATGATTTTAGTTGCTATGAGAGCTTTGAGTTCAGCCTTTTCTTCATTTGAACCAAATACTCTACTGATATGTAAACTAAGTTGGTAGGTACAGGCTTTGGAGGACCATGGGAACAACAAAGCCGCATTTTCATTATATTGCATTAGGTCACATGGCACCAGCTTTTCATCCTTCATCTTCAACCATCATCACCTCCATATCATATTCCTTTTCAACCAAATAAACTATCTAATATCATTTTTCATACCTATATATTTCTTCTACAAGCTTTTTTCATAATTGCTCAGTGTATTTCTCATGAAATCCTGCCTCAAAGTCCACAGTTGCCATCCACATGCTTACTCATAAACTCACATTCTCCAATCTGAAACTCATATTTCCATTTCACTGTTTCTCTATCATGTCTGCTCATCAGTTACATTCTTGTATGTAGTGATGTGCCGGCTCGGCCTGAAAGCCCCAGGCCGGGCCAAGCCGAGCCAAGCCAAGCCGTGAAAAGCCGGGCCGTGACCTTTGGCCTGAGGGGCTTTTGGCCCGGCCTGAGTTTTGTGAAGCCGTAAGCCGGGGCCTCAGGCCAGGGCTTTTGAGAGTTGTATGAGGATGGTGTTTCCTGGAATTTTTGACCTCAAAAATGCCACTTCCAGTCTTTGAAGCAGCAAGTTTGTCCTATTCAACTCAATTTTCTGCTTTAGATGTCATCTCAGAGTAAATATCCATTTTGGGATATTAACCCTGGTATTTTCTCACGCACCAGAGACATGATCATTGGGTTTGTTGCACTCTTTGGCTTATTGCAAAGACTCTGTTTACTTCCAGTAAGCTATATTTAGTGTATAGTACTTATAATCCTTCAAAAGGACTGCTCAGTGATGAGTTCTGCGTGTGTACACAGCCACCTCAAAAGCCCCGGCTTAAGCCAAAGCCAGGGCCCTGGGGGTAAGGCCCGGCTTCAGTTTCGGAAAGCCCAAGCCCCGGCCCACTGGGCCAAAGCCGGGGCTCACAGGCCAAAGCCGAGCCGGCATATCACTACTTGTATGAGGCAGGAGCAGATGGACAAGGAGGTTGCTGAAGCCACTACTACTGACTTCAGGGTCATTCAGCCAGCTGCCAGGGGACATCCTGCTGGTAATCCTTGATGTACAGACCTGCTCCATTCTCTGGGCACAGACACTCAGTCCAAACCCTTTGTCCCAATTGCTGGTACATGCACTGCTGCTGCTGCCGAACTGGTGGCCATGCTGGCCAACAAAGGTAAGGGCAAGGCCAGGGCCACTGAGCCTCATTGTGTGCCTCTGGGGCCTCTGCCCAATGGAGTGACCATTATGTTGCCCTGATGGCCTCCCAAGGCATCCTTGTCTAGGGTTCCACCTCTATCCTTGAGCCATTCTCCAATGGCCTCAGTCCTGAGCCCAGCTGTGTCTTTGCACAACAGTGCAGCGGGTTGGACAACAAGCACACTCTCTCCATTGGTAAGTATTTCTAGTCTGTCAACCTTCTCTGCTCACACAGTACCAGTTGTTCAGCCTGGGGATCATATCTGTGGTGGCAGTCTCCCTCTGCACTCTCCAAGCCAATCCAATGCATTTCCAGTGCCTGAATCTTCCAGGACCTCCATACTCCATGGCTCTTGTGAGTATTCCACTCATGCCTTCCTCCTCTCACCTCATTCCATGTAGATGGCTCCATCATGGCTCCAGCAACCGGACAGTCCAGGGTTTCCTCCACCTCCCAGACCACTCATGTCTCCCAAACAGCTGACCATCGCAGTTCCACCCCCAGTTCAGTGGCCTCCATAGTCTCTGGTCGGGCAGGATCTCATCTCTTGGGCCCAGTGGGTGGACATGCTGGCCCTCTGGCCTTGCCCTTCCCTGGCTCTGCTCTCTCTCAGTGGTCAATGTCTGGCAGAAACACATCTTGGGACCAATACCCCATGCTGCACACTCCAGTCACAAACCTCGGGACTATTGCCTTGAATCCTTGGGCAACTGGAAACCCCAATTTCCAATCCAATGGGTCAGCTAGGCATTCCATTCCGCAATCCGTTACAGCTCCATCTCCAGATCCAGGCTGGCACAGTGTGCCCATGTTCCAGGAGCCTTCCTACACTTCTCAGAACCAGCTCCAGTACCCTCCTTCACACCTATACTACTCTGCCTACCTGTCCCCAGTGTCCTCTCATCCCAGCCTCCAGCACTCTGCTTTTCCACCTCCCATGCCTCATCTGCATGACCAGATAGGCTACAGCATGCCAGTCTGCATGAATGCCTAGCTGGTGGTGCAGAACTTTGCACCACCACTACCTCACAGTTCACACATATGCAGGCGGCACATCCAGGCATGGCTATAGACACTGAGGAGGACAATGGGAGTGATTTCAGAGACCCCCAATTCATGGTAGTCCCATCCATTGCGACCCCATACACGATTGAGACAGCACTGAACTCTGCAGTCATTTGCTGCCTATGGAAAGGCTGGGGGGAGTACATCCCCATGGCCTATTTTGCAAGCCATTTTGCAGACAGTATCTCCATCACTGACCAGGGAGAATCGCTGGTCTTTGAGGCAGACAAGGTCAAGGTGAAATCAAAGAGGTTGGTGGATTACCCGCTGGCCAAGATTACAGCTACCAACTTCATGGAAATTGCTGCCACTTATCCTAGGGCTGTATTCAATCATTTCATTCCCAGGAAGTCTGGTCACATTGGCACTCCCAAGGCAGTGAACATTGTGGCAATGATTGAAGGCCTGTTCCAGTCAGTCACCACTTGCCCCAACTTCATCCAAAACTTTGAGACATACAAGCAATACATTGAGAAGGCCCTTAGGGACTGGTTCAACAACAAGGAAAAGAACAATTGCATTGATCTTTTCCATGAGAACCTGTACCAGATGACCTTCAACACAGAATGCAGAAAGCTAGCCACAGCAGTCTCCGAGGAACAATGTCCCAGCTCCTCTGGTTCCTCTCAGTCCCACTCCTCCAAATGCTCCTTTCAAGATAACAGGCCTCCAGGGGCAGACTCCAGTACCAAGGCTCTGCATCTCAGAGTCAAACAGTCTGCTGGATCTGCCTCTCCAACTTGCATCACCACAAGGATCACCGTTCCAAGAAGGGTGACTGGCTTCATAAGGAAGGCAAGAAGTTTGTTGACAAGAAAGGGCAATGCTACTGCATTGGTTTCAACAGTCCCAAAGGCTGCAAGGATCCCTCCACCTGTACCTATGAACACTGATGTGGCATCTGTGGTTCTTCCGACCATGAGTCCCAACAACACCCTTGCTGATGTGAAGGCCATCACACACTTCAAACTGGAAGCATGGGCAAGACTTCTCATGGAGACCAATGCTCCTGAGAAGTTCTCCAAGGTTCCAAAAGGCCTCGCCAAGGGTGTCCATATTGGCATCAAAAATTTTGTCTTATCCTCCTCCTTCATTCCTTCAAATCACTTCAAATCTGAATGCGATGCTTCAGTGGTCCATGCTAAACTCCTAGATGAGATCAACCTTCATCAGAAAAAAATGTTTTGGGCCTAGGAGGATCTAAGGTCACCTAGTCCTCTTAGGCAACCTGAGGCATCCTAGTTGGCCCAGGAAAAAGGGTAAAACTTTGGACACCTCAGGTATCCTAGTCATCCTAGGTGTCCTGGGAGATCCTGGGATGTCCTGGGGTATCCTGGGGCATCCTGGGGCATCCTGGGGCATCCTGGGGCATCCTGAGGCATCCTAGGACAAAATTTCCATCCCAGGATGCCTCAGGATGCCCCAGGATGCCCCAGGACATCCCAGGATCTCCCAGGACACCTAGGATGACTAGGATACCTGAGGTGTCCAAAGTTTTACCCTTTTTCCTGGGTCAACTAGGATGCCTCAGGTTGCCTAAGAGGACTAGGTGACCTTAGATCCTCCTGGGCCCAAAACAGTTTTTGCTGATGTTGCTAGAGTATCCAGGAAAATTCTGACTCATTATTGACCACTCCTTTCCAAAATCGCAACCTTTCATTCCAGAGGAATCCTGTTAGGAGCGTACTACGAGCAAGCGGCGGAAAAGTATCACCGATGGATTGTCGGCAATTGATAGCGACTGCCGCTCGAGATGGTGGACTGATAGTGAAGTTATTAACAACACCCTCGCTACGTTGCATAGTCCGATGAAGAGAATAATTGTTGTCGGCGGAAGGCCAACAAACGATAGAGACGATGACGAAGGTAATCTCCGGAGAATTAGTTATCCAAGTTGATATTTAAACTGAAGACTACTAAACAGAATACTCTAGCTTATATACTCAAAGAGCTAACGGGCCGAAGTAAGTAAGTATTCAGTAGAAGTATAATAAGTATCGACAGTTAATTCAGTAGAAGAACAATAAGTAATAGAAAGGATAAACAATAAGAATGAATAGAAACTTGCGAAAATTATCCAATGCTTGCTAGCGGCGATCGCTCGGCAGCGCTGACCGATTGCGGTAATGTCGGTTGTAAGTATCGGAAGTCGCATGGATATAACAGTATCCCCCTCAAAGGCCTAAGCGGATATGCTATCGATGTCGGAAATCCGTCAGTTAATAATTAGGTAATAGTGAAAGAAAAGAAAATTGATTTCCTCTTTCTAAGTCCGTCACCTGACCGGCCATCAGCGGCTAGAAAATTCTAGATTTCTGACCCTGCATTGTTTCCCTCTTCTTTATAAGTCGAACGATAAATTTGACTTAACTATTTTTTTTCATTTTCCCCCATCATGACCAACTCCTCTACTGCCACCACTACCGAGATGAAAACCAAACGTAAGGCTGGCAGCGCGAAGGTAGCGGACAATTCAAAAACAGTGTCTGGATCTAAACAGGCCGCAGAGGCTGAAGAGAGTGAAAAGTCAAGAGAGTTGTCGGCAGCTCCACCCGCTTGTTCGCTCGACGATCTAGACGATGAAGAAATCGAACAGATGTTGGCCGCTAGGAAGAGGAAGAGGGAAGAGGAGAAGAAGAGAGAGGAAGAGGAGCGGGCTCACCGTGAAGCCGAAGAAGCTCAACGTAAGGCTGAGGAAGCTGCGCGAGCGCAAGGCCGACGAGGAGGCGGCCAAGGCCGCACGTTGAAAGCAGGTGGCGAAGGAAAAAAGGGAGAAGGAGGAGAAGAAACAGGCGCAAGAGGAAAAGGAAGCGGCTGCCGCTAAGAAGGCAGCGGACGATAAGGTTCGTGAGGAGACTCGTCTTAAGCAATTGTGGAAGTTCTCACACGACCCTTCGCAACAGACTTCTCCCGCACCTTCTTCGCCGAAAAAGGGCGATGTGAAAGCGAAGCCGAAGGTGAGTATTCCTTTATCCTTTTTCCATTTTTTCTGATTTCCTTTACAGCCAAAGTCCAAAGCGGTCGTCCAGTCTGACGACGAAGATACGGTGGTGGAAGGTCAGAAGGCCGAAAGTTCGAAGGCCGGAAGTTCGAAGGCTGGAAGTTCGAAGGTCCGCCGCAAACGCAAAAGGGTGAGTTTATTTGTTTTATGACGACCTTCCATTTCGTTTTGATTCCTCTGAGTAGGAAACGACTGGTGGCAACCCAAGCAATGGTGGCGGCGGCGGCGACGATGATGACGATGATGACAAAGACGATGATGATGATGCCTCGCCGAGCAAGAAGAAAAGGCATCCGTTTGTGAAGTCCTTCGAATTGGGTGATCCGGTCGATGGCAACGAGTGGTGCGAGCGCAGTGTCGAACGGCAGGTGGTATGCCAACCTCGGAGCAATTCGAGCACCTGCAACGCCTGCAGGTTGTTGAAGAAACATTGCAGTTGGGCACCTATAGGCGGCGGTCGACGTTGAGGACGACAGGACACAGTGGAAGACAGTGGCGCGGAGTTCCGTCAATTGCATGACCGCATCGACGCACTGGAGGAAATGTTGAAGATCCTCATTTCTCGAGGGGATGCGAGCGATGAGACTCCAATGGACCAGGAAGAGGACGAGGATAAGAAGAAGAAGAGGATTAGGGAAGGAAAGAAAAAGGGACAGTGAATTTGGCGGCTGAATCGGCGGCGCTTGCTTCTTCGCCCGCCTTGTACATATAAAACGATCTTTGGTATATAATCGATAATAGTTTTTTCTTGGTGAAATTTGTTGAATAAGTGATATGAGTTTAAATACGGCGAACTAGAGTTTGTCAGCGGAAAGAATTTAATCGAAATAAGTATTTGCTCAATTTACTATCATAGCGAATACTTATTCCATTGAAACGGAAACATATGATTAAGAAATCGGAGTTTGAGGATTGGGTTTCGCTGGGTATTGGCGATGGAACGCTTTGACCATCTCATTGGCTTGAAGTTCATTGGCGGCAACCCATGCGAATTCATCATCAGTGCCTTCATACCCATACCAGCATACATAGTAGCAAAGTGGACAGCGGCGGTAACAACGATCGATTTTCGAATCGAGTACTTCGGCAATTTCGTAAACTTCTTCGCCATCGACTTCGATCGGGGGAGGTGCTGCTTGAACACGTCCAGGGATTGGATTTGGGATTACTGGCTCCAATTGAGATACATGGAAAACTGGGTGAATGCGGCTGAGATATTTCGGAAGTTTGAGTTTGTATGCCAATGAACTCGGACGAGAGATAACTCGAAAAGGTCCAAGATACTTTTCGGCAAATTTGTCGGTAGGACGAGTGGATTTGATATGTTTAGCCAGAACAAAAACTTCGGAATCGATCGCAAATTCTGGCACAGGAATTCGTTTGCGATCCGCTTGTTCTTTATAACGAACTTGTGCATCGGCGATTGCGTCGCAAAGGAATTTATGAACTTCATCGAGATTAACGACAAAGTTGCGAGCAAGGTCTGAGCGCATATCGATCTCGGGTCGGATAGTGATACTCGGATGATAACCCTTATTAGTGAAAAACGGCGAAAGACCAGTAGATGCATTAGGAGCATTGTTGTAAGCGAATTCTGTGATCGGAAGCAAGTCCGACCAGTCATCTTGCTGGTAGGAGCAATAGATCCGAATGTACTGTTCCAATGTTTGGTTAACTCTTTCGGTTTGTCCGTCCGCTTCGGATGATACCCAGAAGTATAGTGGAGGTTCATCGATAGAGATTGACCGAGTGCTCGGAAGAAAGCGGAAAC
>ML769758.1:0-60856 GCA_009733575.1 Gymnopus androsaceus JB14 | reverse complement strand
TTTTTTTTTTTCCTTTTCATGTTTACTCATAGCACTGCACAGATACCTTTTCCACCTCAGTAGCTACAACAAGATTGCACGTGCTGCACCTACCTGGGCACAAGACTTTGAAACTAATTTGTATAAGTTGATCATGTATGTTTTTCTTTTTTTGTATACTGAACCTTTTTCTGATTGTCTTTGTCTCAGTACACAGTCTAACAAAGCCTTCCTGTTGGATGTCCAAGCTGATGACCTCACTGAGGTGGACATTGCTGGGTTGGAGGCTGAGGCAGTGGCAGCCACTGCTGCTGTTGTCCCCATTCCTACTCCTGCTCCTGTTCCTGGGGCTACTAATGCTCCTGTACCTGTTCCTGCTGCCAATTCCCCTGCTCCTGTGTTTCCATTGCCAGGATCTCGTGCAGCAGCTGCTGCTGTTGAATCTCGCAAGCATGTTTGATCTTTTATCATGTTTGTTATTATATGTCTTTTAATCTTGTCACTCCTTCATCTGATATCTTGCAAGCATGTTTGTTCTTATGTTTCTTTTAATTTTGTCACTCCTTCATCTGATATCTCATAGTATAGTTAGTAGATAGATATTTTGCATAATAAATTTTTGTTGATCCATCCATATTGTGAATAATGCTTTTGCATTAATTTTGTCACTCCCTCATTTGATATCTTGTAGTATAGCTAGTAGATAGATATTTTGAGTAATAATTTTTTGTTGACCCATCTATATTGTGAAGCATTTTTGTTACCTGAAGTGAACTGTATCATCCTTAAGGTTAATTTGTGTAGCATTCAAGTATATTAAAGTTGACTTAAGTAAATCTGAGGCAGACTTTAAGATACTTGAGTATACTTTGGAGTTCACTTTGATGTACTGAAGTACATTCTAAGTTCCCTCTGATGTACTTACAAGTCCTTTGGGTTCACTTTGCTTGACCTAAGTGCACCTGGAATGGCTTTGAAGCATGCTCACATCAACTTGAAGCTCACCTTGCAGACTCAGGCTGGGTTTATGGTGCCCTGGGTTGACTTCAAGTTGGCTTGAGCCAATGTTTGAGCCAACTTGACTGTCTTGGACCTGACTTGCATGGCCTGTGTCGGAACTTTTGAAAAATGATCCTAACCGGCCCTAAGCGCTTATAAGCCCCATAATCAAAACCCCGCTTATAACCGAGAGGTCGTGATTGGTTTATAAGCGGTTACAGGGCGGTTTCCATGGAAAAACCGGTCCATAATTTGGCAGGGCCGAGTTATTGGCAGTTATAAACCCCCGTAATCCAGTTATAAACCTCCATAATCTGCCGCGGACCTCTAAGTTATAAGCGGCATAATCGCATAATCAGGGCCCGCTTATAAGCGCAATTTTAAAACTCCGACATGGGGGGTGTCCTGGATGCACCTGAGTGTAACAGCACCTCTGGACGTTGTCCTAAGTCACCTAGGTGTCTTTGCTATCCTGTTGTCTTCTAAGGGACTTGCATGGCTGGATTCACCCTATGCCCACTCAAGGCTAGGGGGTATTTTCCAGATGTTTGACAGCGAAACCATCGACTAGATTCCCGTTGCGAAGGAGATCAATACGGTGAGCTCCAGCATGCGCCAGGCGTCGATGCCAGGTAGCGAGATCCGTAGGTTTGTTCAAGGAGCGGGACTTTGCAGATAAGGACACTGAGGTGAGAGACTGTGGCTTTTCCTTTAGTTTGTACAATCCTCCTGATCCGATGCCCGTGAGGAAGTGAGTTCCACCTGGCGAGTAAAACTTCGCGCAACCCTTTCTGAAATGGATCTTGTATCCAAGTTTGTCTAGCTTGGCTATAGAGATCAGGTCGGATGAGACTGTTGGGCAATGAAGGGCATCTTCGAAGATGAGGACTACCTCCTTGCCGTTCTCGATTACGACTTTCTTTGCCCTCCCTATACCTTTAATGGCCAAGCTCGTCGATTTCTCTGAGGATCGACCCATCCGGTCGCAAGCCGTATATGTCAGGAAGTCTTCTCGGTTTCGGAAGAAGTGGTCAGACGCTCCGGAGTCCACGAAGAGCTCTCCAGGTTCGCTGTCTATGGTCATGGCCGCCATACCGTAGTGCTGGGTAAGTTCCCCAATAGCGAGAGACGTAGAGGGGGTCGTGGAAGGAGAACCAGGCGAAGGTATGGTAGTATCCTTCTTACCTCTCCACCAGGCTGGATATTGACCTTCTTTTCCTCCTCCCTTCCTAAAGCAGTCATCCTTTACATGACCAGTACGTCCACAGTTGTGACACTTCTTGTCACTGTTCCCTGACCGCGCCATCTTTGCAGATATCAAGTTCTCCAACTGTTCAATCTTTGCAAGTAGAGCAGTGTGAGGAGATACAGCGATGTGAGCATGGGCAATACGGTCACCCGCAACAACCGCGTCAGGTCGATTTTCGACTCACGAGTACTGGAAGGTGATCTGTTGGATAACGGATGCAGAGGAGGGATATTGGGACTCGTTTGTGGTAATGTTCTGGATGATGCTATCGAACGCCAGCGTAGGGAACGCAGCGATGACGATTTCACGGAAAGTTTTGTCCTCGATAGCGTTTCCAGCCTCCACAGCTTCCTTCCTAATTTCTCGAAGCTGTTTGAAGAATTCGTCTATGGGTTCAGCTTCCCGGAAGACAAAAGAACAGAGACGTTGCTCAGTGAGTACTTTGCGCATTCCGTCCTTCTTTGCAAATTCTCCATCCAGCGTATCAAAAACCTCCTTTGCAGTTTTATCGTTGACTTTAGGCATCAAGGAGGGCAAATCGTCGATGTGCCACTCGACAATCCCTTTTGCTCTATCGTTTCGGAACACCCATTCCTCTAGGGAAGGGGATTTGTGTTGTTTCTTCGTAGGTAGATTCAGCGGCGGGCGGGGCCCATAACCTGTTGAACGAAATAACAATAAGCCTCAGAACAACACAAGTATAATGGTGTCGAAAGACTCGTATATTGATAAAGAGTAACTACCTGTTGAACGAAATAACAATAAGCTAATAAAGTAATTAGTTTCGTGAATGGACAGGAAGTACTCGAATAAGCTTACCCTCAGAACGACACAAGTATAACGGTGTCGAAAGACTGAGGGCAGCGAATAGCTAAAGTCTGTATATAAATAGAAAAGTCCATAACTACCGATCTTGCGCAGCAAGTCGGTCGTCGTAATATGTAACAAAATGGAATTTAGAATGAGGAGCGTAGAGAAGTTTGAGAATGCAAAACGTGTATGGAGAATCGAAACTAGGAAACGAGTGTCAATGAGATCAAATAAAAGGAAAAACTGAACTGGATATATGGAAACCGGAAGTTGGGATTTCCGGTGGGACTCGATCAATAACATACGCTTTGACCAACTTGTCGAGTATCTTCAACAAACTCTAATAGGTTATGGGCCCCGGCTTAACCATTGATGCATCATATTGCCATAACCCTTGTTCATGCCACCCAAGCCTAATCCACCACCTCTACAAACTTGACAGGAGATAAAGGCATCGGAACAAGCACCACCACCAGTTACTCGACAATGTTCCATAGCATCAGAATAAGCCAGCTCATCAAGTAGCAAAGCTGTAATGCCACAGCAGAGACCAACACCATTATCTCCCACAGATGACACTGTTCCTTGTAAAGGACACCCACATATTTTTGACGTTGATGAATTAATCGATAGATACAAGCACCGAACCACTGGAAGGTGGAGCCAGTGTGACAAACAACATTGCCTAAACCAATACGACGTACCTTGGACAGGTAAAATAGCAATTTTTGTGAGACCTATTGTGAAAGAACAGGAGGAAATTATCAGAACTCACTTACAACACATCGCTGACAATGAAGACAATGACAAAGAAGAGGATACTGAAGCACTTGCTGCTCAGCCTATTGCATCATCCTCACAACAGCATACTCCTGCTCCATTGCAATCACCTGCACCAAAACATGAACCTTCTCCACCTACACCCCACAACCATCTCCACAGGGCACTGCACCCCAATTTCCATATTCAAATACAGAACCACCCACTCCACACAGATCCCCAATGCCATCAGATCCCGGATCACCAGGCGCTTTAATTGCTGATTCCAATGACAACAATGACATGTCTAAAGCACTAAAAGCCTTTGATAAGGTTACAACCTTAAATTCAGATGGATCAAACTGGGACATGTGGAAAACTCGAGTGGAATTTGCAGCCAGATCTATTGGCTATCAGTGTTATTTGGAATGGAATCCACAACCTGATCTTGCTCAAGGATCAAATGATGAACACAGAGGAAAGGATAGTGATTTGCTTAATGCAATCATAGGCAGGTTATCAGATGGAATATTCCGAAGGTATAGGCACTACAACAACACGAAGCAGTTGTGGGCAAATTTACTCCAGGACTATGATTCTAAAAACGCTCTTACTGAATCATTTTTACAAAGGTGACTCCACACTATGTGATGCACAGACCCAGCCAAGGTCAATAAACATTTAGACAACATGATCAGCATCCGCGACAACCTCAAAACAAGGGGAATCAATATCAACAACAATATATTCATCAACACTCTTATGTCCTCTGTCCCTGACACCTTCAAAGCCACAATAAATGCATTGGCTGTTTTCTCTGCCAAAACAGAAAAGAAGCTCAGTCCTGCCAAACTCATCTCTACTATTCATGCGGAATCAATGGTACACCAAATGCAATGTGATCACAAGAAGGAATTGGCAAACTACGCCGGTAACAAGGGAAGAGGAGGTTTCTGAGGTCATGGAAATTCCTTTAGGGGAAATTCCCGAGGCAGAGGCAGAGGCTGCGGAGGATCAACAAGTCATCAGGATTCCATCTGTTACAACTGTGGAGGTAAAGGACACTTCGGAAATCAATGGCCATTGGAGAAATGCAGCCAGGCCAAAGAGGCAAAGGAGACAAAACCTTCCAAGGAGCAAAAGAAGAAGAAGTCAGATGGAAACTGGAGAGATAGGCCAGAGAACAACGAAGTGGCATCCTCATCCATGATTGAGGAAGTACCCGAGTCATCATGGGCAGCAGTCAAAATTCCTGTTAAGCATGGGAATCTTGTTTTCGATTTTTCAGAAATTATAGCTGATAAATTTGAATTAGCTCTTTCATTGCCAAGCAATCAAAACTGCATAGTGCAGAACATCAAAGTTGAAACTCCGCCACCTCTTACTCTTAATGAGGAAGAGGAGGAAGAAGTATGTGTCAACGTTAATCTCTTTCCTTCCTCCAAATTTGAATATGACACCAAAAAGAGAGTTGGAAAAGTTGATCATGCTTATGCTGCAGCCCACAGTTATGGAGCAATTCTTTTTGACTCTGGATGCTCTACCCACATGACACCACTCACCGAAGAACTCAGGAATCAATGGGAAATTCCAACACAAGTCATTCAGGCCACTAACACGGAAACTTTCACAGAAAACATCTCCGGCACACTCCATCTTGATCTCCCCACATATGGACAACAAGTCCAAATGCTAAAGCTCCATCACACCCTTCTATGTCCAGACACTCCCAACACACTCGTATCACTGGGAAAACTTGACAATGATGGTTACGCCATCCATACTGCTAATGGTAAAATGACAATCAGAGATCGCCAGGGGAAACTTGTGGGAGTTATCCCAAAGACTAACAGACTATACCAGATCCCATCAAGGGAACACACTTATTTGACTAAGATTGGCAGATTGGTATCTCTTTACAAGGCACATTGCGTCTTAGGTCATCTCAACTATGCTTATGCAAAGCATATGTTCCGAGATAACCAGGTTCGTGGAATTGGATTGGATCCAAAACAAATGGACGAACCAGAATGCCATGCTTGTATGCTTGGGAAAGCATCCAGGTATCTTATCGCTCAGGTGCGATCATCTCCCCGTGCAGAGAGATTTGGAGACACTTTCCACATGGATGTGTGGGGACCAGCCCAAGTCAGGACGGTAAACCATTGCACTTACACACTGACTCTAGTTGACGAAGCAACTGATTGGTTGGAGGAACCCCAAATGAAGTCAAAGGACGAGTCATTTGCACAGTACGTGGTTCTCCAAACAGGTCTCCAAACACAGTACGGCACAACTGTCAAAGTTCTCCACTCTGATTGAGGGGGAGAATTTCTCAGTAACAAATTCACGGCATATCTAGAATGTATTGGGACACCACCAGAGGCTATAGTGGTATTAAAATAAACCCCAACAAGTTCTCGGAGGCATATTTTAATATTTGCGAAAAGTTCTCTTATGGCCTATAACTGCCTAATAAACCCTAACCATAGTTTACTAAGATGGGGCCATATCTCGGGAACTAGGGGCCGTGGGAAAAAACGGAAATGGCTACACCCCTTTATTTTTCTCCCTCTTTCCAGTGGCGCCTCCGCTTAATCCTAATCTAAAATTAGGGTTATGACCAAATATAGTAATAAGCACTGTTTTGGTTAGGTCTTGTTATGGTAAGCACTTGTGCTTACCCTAGCATAGAGACCTGATCAAAACAGTGCCAAATAAACAGTGAACATAGGTTAGGGTTAGGGTGGTTAGGGTTCAGGGGTTGAGGATAATAATGGGGGTGTGGGGGCTTGCCCCCACTGTTAAAATATTAATCAGGGTTAGGGTTAGGATGCAAGGTAGGGCTATGGTTGGGTGCAGATGACCTACACGAGCATGGGAAAAGTGTCCGTTTTTTTTCCCACAGGCTCTCGTTCTCTCTGTATTGATATTTCTTTTCTGGGTAAAAGCTGTGCTGACAACTTGTTGCAAATATTAAAATACACCTCCGAGAACTTGTCGGGGTTTATTTTAATACTGCTAATGAACCAGCTGGGGACACAACAACGTCTCACGGTACACAACACCCCGGAACACAATGGTATAGCGGAACACACACATTGAACTTTGCTGAATGCAGTTCGAAGCCTTTTGATCTCATCAGGACTCCCAAAATGGCTTTGGGGATTCATGATGAATTATGCAGTATATGTTTGGAATCGGATGCCGAAGAAGGCCATCAGAATGGCCACACCATACGAAAAACGGTTTGGTATTAAACCAGACATTACTAATCTTTGCATCTTTGGTAGTATTGTTTATGTTAAATAAGAAAAGGAACCTGGTAAATTGGAACCACAGGCTCAGGAAGGATGCTGGATAGGACTCGAACCCGAATCGAATGGTCACTACATCTACTGGCCAACACGTCAAATTGTATGATGCCATGAAGGACAAAATCTCCAGACTCCAGGAGCATGGAACCTACACAATTGTCACTCCACCTCCAAATGCAAATATTCTCACATCCAATGGGTCTATCGGACCAAGAAGGATGAATGAGGTCACATTACAGGACACTGAGCTTGTCTTGTTGTACATGGATTTAATCAGATCCCAGATGTTGACTACTTCCCAGACGAAACCTTCACATCTGTTGCGAAACTTGCATCAGCCCATGCTATACTCAGCATTGGAGCTGAGAAGAGCATGATCATCCGCCACATGGATGTAAAATCTGCTTATCTTTATGGGAAATTGGATGACAACAAGTGCATTTTTATGAAGGCACCTCCAGGCATAGATATAGGGGTAAAACCAGGTCAAACTTTATGGCTTAAACTCGCACTTTACGGACTTAAACAAGCTGGTCGATGATGGTACATGCAATTCAGGGAAATCATGACCCAACTGGGGTTTAAACGGTCTGATTTTGATCATGCTGTTTTCTATCACACTAATCCTTTCACCATCATTTTCATACATGTTGACAACATGAAATTGGTTACTGAAACCCTGGCCATGATGGAGAAATTGAAGAAAGATGTTGGGGCTATAATTGAAGTCATTGATTCCGGAGAAATCCATTGGCTACTTGGGATCGAGATCCGAAGATCTCTCCATAACAGGACAATTCACTTATCCCAGCGGTCATACATTGATGCCATACTCTCTTGCTATGGATTCTCAGATATAAAGCCACTCTCTATTCCCTTCAATCCCCACATCCACCTCACCAAAGACCAGTCACCCAAAACAGTCAAGGATATTGCTTTTATGCACAACAAACCCTACAGAGAGGCCCTTGGTGCTCTCCAGTAATTATTCATTGCTATGAGACCTGACATCACGTATGCAGTCTCTATCCTTGCTCGCTTTTCACAAAACCCCGGCATCACTCATTGGAACAGTGTACACTGTGTTTACGCTTATCTCAAATACACCCAAGACTTCTGGCTCAGCATGAGCAACCAGGAGACAGTTCAAGGCTACACGGATGCAGATGGTATGTCCCAAGAGGACCGACATGCTATTTCCGGGTACATTTTTATGTTGAATGGCAGAGCAGTATCTTGGTCATCAAAATGACAGGATACCATTTCTTTATCCACCATGGAAGCCAAGTATATCGCTTTGACCCATGTGGCAAAGGAGGCGATCTGGCTTAGGAATCTTTTATTGGAAATCTTTGGTCCCATTACTCATGCAATCCCTATCATGTCAGACAATCATTCTGCCATTGCATTGGCAAAGAATGATTATTTTCATGCCAGGACCAAAGACATTGATATCCGATACCACTTCATCTGCTATGTCATCGAGGAAGGTAAAATTCATCTTACTTACTGCCCTACCAAAAACATGATGGCAGACATCTTCACCAAAGCCTTACCTTCAATGAAAGCCAAACACTTTGCAGCATCCATGGGATTAGCAAAGGTTTGAAGGGGAGTGTTGGAATATCAAAGGTAAATTTATCTTATTGAACTATACATGGAACACTTTCTCGTAGTATCCACTTGTTTGTATCACCATCCCATGCTCTCCACTGTTATCATCTCGCAGACTCCACTCAGTCTCTTGCCGTATCCACTTGCTCTCTTGTAGCACTAGATGTTGCTAGGCTTTTGCAAAAGATCACGATAAGTGTCATGAGCTGTTTTGCAAAAGATCCCAATAACTTTTAGCACTTACATTTTGGAAGCATTCAACTGAATATTTGGAATAGGGATATATGGCTAGATGATTTGCCAAATATTCTAGCAACCATATTTATGTTTACCAAATATTTGTATGACCATATTTGAAATATTATGTAATCAGGTCAGGTGAGGTTCAGGTAGGGTTAGGGTTAGGGTTAGGGTATATTGTCCAAATTAGCATGTTGAAGCAATATTTTGGAAAATATTATGATTATGTTAGGATTAGGGTTAGGGTTAGGGTTACCAAAAAGGGTATTTAAGCAATGTTTTGGTCAGATCTTGTTAGGTTTAGCACTTGTGCTAACCCTAACATAGAGATCTGATCAAAACATTGCCAAACTATGGGTTAGCATTGGTTAGGGGTTAGGGGGTTAGGGTTTAGGGGATGAGGATGATATGGGAGTGTGGGGCCTTGCCCCCACTGTAAAAATATACAGGGTTAGGGTTAGGATAATTAGGGTATAGGGGTGAAATAAGGTTATGGTTAGATAGCCATCACCATCACGGGGCAGGGGGGGGGGAGGGTGTCAGTTTTCTCCCATGGGCCCTCCTTTACCCACTATAGCCATTTCTATTTTAGACAATTATGGTGATTTTATGGTTATTTATTTGCCAAATATTCTGCAACACAATCTACTTATTCCAAATATTTGGTGAATGCTTCCAAAATAATAGTGCTAAAAGTTATCGGGATCTTTTGCAAAATGGCCCACAACACTTATTGTGATCTTTTGCATTAAGCTGGCAGAATCAGCTGCTTGTAGTACCCACTTTGCCATATGCATAGTAGCCACAAGTATTCATGCAGTAGCCACTTGCCTGATATATTGTTTGTACATAGGACTGTATATAAGCCTAGTACCATACCCTGTAATAACATCATTGTCCCCCATCGATCTGTGTGATTGTAACTACTAAAGTCCTGTGTGGACTTATTGCTGCTACTTTCTGTTTAGGGATAAACTCTAATATGTAGAACTGAACTGCGGAAACTACCAAACGGACCCTAAGCAGGAACAAAGCAGGAATCATGAATATCTTGTAGCTTACCTCTTTATAGTTGAGAGGAGGGGGGACAAGCAATTCTCACAGAGGTAGTGGTGGGGAGAAATCAAAATTTGGTTAAGTTCAATGCATCAAAATGTGACTCAGTTTTTAACCAAAGTTTGGTACCAGGCATTCTCCGAACATGCTCTTGCAGGATCAGCATGGAGCAAATCGGAGAATGGATGGTCACACTGATGAGTTAGATTTGTGCTGGGTATGAAAACCAACCAAACAACAATCACCCCAATCAGATACAATCCAAAAGGTTTAATTTAATGTGAGGAAGGAGGTTGTCAAAGGTTCCCTCGACTACTAATTGATCCGAAGAGAAAAGCCCTTGACAGTTGGCACAGACAGTGCGAGATGAACAAGGTTTATATTTGGAGGGAAGTTTTGAAAAGCCAACTAATGTACAACGATGCGCTGAACTAATCGAGGGGAAAGCAAACACCAAAGCATGGGTCAAGTATGCTGACTCAACAAACAACTTTGTGTATCCATGGTGAAACACCAAAGCACGGGTCAAGTACGCCGACTCAACAAATGACTTCGCGTATCTCGGGAGCCTTTATGTCACTGCACAATGATACTCCAACTCTCAGGGAATCCCGCGAGTTACCTAACAAGCTTATACAACCGCCATGCAAGTCACTCAAGTAGGCGTTTTTAACACACTCAGTGAAGAGCAGGCAAGGGGTAGAATCTGTTGGTAAAGCTAGGTAACACTCCGAGAAGCTTCCTCCCTAAAACTAGACCAAGCCAACACTTGGGTCCAAGACCTTTCCTAATCAACAATGGGCTCATCGAGGTGTGCATGTTAGGCTCCACCTGCAGTCCTAAGACTGATGTGACCTCTCTTCGAGATGAAAACCAGGAATGCTTGACTTAATAGCCAGGAAGTAGAATGAACAGCCTCAGTATTATCAAGGTTACAAGAAGGCCACCCATTTCAAAGGTTGCAGAGGACGATGCAGACATGTCTGAGTATGTACGAATCACTACAGGTCCTAAGATAGAACTGCGTTTCAGGTATCAAGTCTAACTTGTTATTCCAAGATAGAATAGCTACCCTTATATACTGAGCGAGATATAATAAAATAGGAAAATGAGAGAAACTGAGTGAGATAGGATGAAACAGAGTAAGTAAAATAGAAAAAGATAAATAATGTCCATATATGCATGTATACCATGGTTTTGCCTCGATGTTTCCTGCCTCGTTCATTTGTCTTCCTCGATTGGGTCAACTTTTGGGATTTTTGGTCCGAATTGACTCAAGTCATTTGCCTTTTACAAGGCTCACCAGTTCCTTTAGCAGAACAGCCCTCGGAAGTATTTCTATGTTTTTCCTTGCCAATGGCAGACTGGTTATTATCCCTAGTTCCGCGCGGTCTCGAGTCTATATGCATGGTAGCATATGGATCTCGGTAAAACGCTGAGGCCCGGATAGAAACACTCCTTGGTCCTTTCGTGCTCTAGAAGTAGCTACAGCAAGTGGGTCATGTGGCCACGTTGGATTGCTGCGGCTATCTGCCTGCGCGCTTTCCAGCAAGCGTTAACTTTGAGGGCACCCGTTAGGGTACTTCCTCATCTCGGTCCACCTTGCTTTGTTTAATAAACTTGAGTGTCATGTAGACTCCTCAGTGAGCTGATTGCGGAAGCAATGCCTCATTAAGACTTCGATCCCTTGGGTATATCCTTCAATGACCTAGCCTAGTATAACTGGTATGTGGGCTTGTTTATCTGCCTTGGTCAGCAACTTGTTATCCAATAAGCTTGCCTCGCTACACCATACCGCACATAGGACTTTGATTGAGGCACATTCACAAAGTTAAGTATGGTACCATTGCGCATACCATTACTCTGCAACCTCTTGGGTAGAGTAGGTCCTTGGTAGATTTTAACTATCAGCTTGGGCTCACTATAGTTCTCTTATTGACCGTGTTTTGTTACTAACAGAACCTAGGATTATTGGTTCTGTGCAGTTCTGGCCTTAGCTGAAAAATTGGCGTATCAACACGAGCCTAGAGAAGCTTTTAGAGTAGCTTTATCATAGATGTTATCTAGGATACATTCGAGGTTCCACCATCATGATGGTCGGGAGGAAGCAAAATGCTGGATTGAGTAACAGCGGCAAATCAAAGGCCAAAGTGCTCTATCCCAAGCACCTAAACTCATTCCTTGCTGCGCATGCATGAAGACCCACACACTGTGTAATAGCTTTAGAAAGGGACACAAGTCAGTGTGTCAGAGACATACTCATAGTACTTGCAGAGAATACTATATAAGTACTTAGTGGTGGGCCATGGCAAGAATCAGTCCAAAGCTTTGCAGAATCATGATAAAAGTGAGCTCGAAATTTGAATGCCGCTTGTGGACCCCACAGAAAATGGCACTGTCTTATGGCCCATAAGCAATTACTATTGGGAATGCAAAATATCACTGTAGGAGAAATGTTTCTCTGTTGTAAAAAAGAAATCAAAAAGATCCATTTCTGTATCTGTGTCATAGAAATATATATGAGATAATAGGAATGGAGAAAGGGGACAGGGGAATACATACATGATTGGTCAGGTTGGAGAGGGAGGAGAAGGAGCGAGGCGAGGGGTGAAGGGATGGAAGATAGCATATGAAGTGCATCAGTAAAACGGCAATCGATGTTTTCGGACCTTTTTGATCCTTTTTCCGCTCGGATCTTTTTTCGGGCTTATTTTCCGCAGCTTTTTTCGAAGTTTTCCTTTTTGTTTGGATCTTTTTTTCGGTTCTACTTTTTTCAAACTTTTAGTGAACTTTTTCCTGAGCTTGTCGCTGTACTTCATACTGACATAAACTGACTTGATTTCATATGGGAATGCTCATCGACCAACTGTTACATGAATTTGGAGTAAACTAATAACAAAACACTAACTCGGTAGCCAACAATGAAAACTTGGTATTTAAAAGTACCATGGATTTCGAAGGTATTTGAAGAAGTAGTCTGAGTGAGCGAGGAGGATGTATGAGATATGACACGAGTCTGGAGCAGAGATTAACGCCCGCCGCTGCCATGTTGAAATTATTCTCCAAAGTCAGTTGAAACTCCGAAACTGTATAGTCGCACATGCAGTTACTAATGCATTTTCATTAGTTTATATCCTCAATCTTCAGTCGCTCTTCAGCCCTCGGTGTTCATGCCAAGTTCTTTTTTCCATGGCTCACATTCCATCCTCATCCTCAGTCATTCTTCAAATTCTCGAATCCTCCTGAGGGTAATATAGACGTACATGTTTTTGAGATTACGGTGCGTAAATCATCATGTATTTTTGCCAGATACTAACGTCGAACACCATGCAGGCTCGGTGTTGGCATTTTCAAAAATTCATATTGATATAAATACCAATTCGGGCATCTTCCTCAAACGTGAGTGCATGTTCTTTCCTTACCAATGCTGGAGCTTGATTTACTTCCCGTTATTTACCAGAGTCACAATTGTATTGATTCGTATTCCCAGAATCCATGACTCGGATCATTACTGTGAGCTTCTCTTTGTTGTTGTATCTTGACCATTGACTGAGCCATATTCTTCAGTGTCTCGATTTATGCTGGGTGTCGTCTGAGTACCATGGCCTCGTTCCAAATGCACCGGTGTATTGTGTGATGGTTCAAGAAACCTCAAGATGATTTACGGTAGCTGGGTAGGAGTGGAAGAGCTAGAGCTTATGTGACTGAGTGCAATCGGGTGCAGGAACTTGTAGTTAGCTCTAGTTCGTAAGTACCTGCATGTCGATATCCATAACATCCCAATAGAATTGCTTTTCCTGTTTTCCATGTTCATGCTGTACACGATTCCACTATTATCAAAAGAAAATTGTCTCGTTTAGTAGGGCTTTTATATAAACTTATTTTGGAACTTTTTGTGACCTTTTTCCATGCTTTTACAAGATCCTCCGAACTTAAAAAAGGATGTGACCCTGGGTTTTAAAAGTTTGATCCGGATCAGAAAAAGTTGCAAAAAAGCGCCGAAAAGGCCATTTGCCGTTTTACTGATGTGGATGGGTAGAATGTTGAAAGTCGACAAGAACCAGAATAGATTTCTCCAAAGTTCACCAACTCCGAGACAAGCATTCCTCACGCCACGATCGACCACGATTGACCACTCCTCGTCTGCTCCAATTTCCTGATTGACCCTCCTCCCATCTTTCCCTTCCTTCTCCAACCCATCAGTAAAAAATGCTTGAGGTTCGAGGCGTCCATTTGGTATTTCTTCAAGGTTCGGAAGGTTTTGTGTAAATACATCCCAGTTATTGTGGCAGAGGTGTATGACAGCGAAGTCACCGGAGGTACACATGGAGATCGCCGAAGGTACGTTATAGCTTGAGGGAGGGCGTTGTGGGGAGGAAGAAGGAAAGTAAAGAGCGGGTAGATAGGGGAGGGAGAAGATGCAGGGGAAGGGTGCAAGGGAAGGAGGGAAGGGGGGACAACGGAGCAGGAGGAATTGGAAGAAGGGGTGAACGGAGGAAAGAAGGAGGATTAATGGGAAGGGAGGGAGGTGCAACGGACTAGAAGCCACCAGAAAAGAAAATAAGAACAATATTGACAAAGTGACGAAACAGATGTACCAGTTTCCGTTGATATCGAATTTCTTCTTTCAACACGTTGGTGCCAAATATCATTGTTCCTAATGGGAAATCAGCTTTCCGATGGACTATTAAATTGGGCAGGAGCATAAGATGTCGAAGAGACGCGCAGCTGCGGTTTGTTCGGCTTGCTCTCGACCTTCTGGACAAGTTCCAGCAGCCATTCAGCCGAAACCGGTGAATGGGCTTACGAAAAAGGGCTCCGCGGAAAGGATGAGCTATGCTACCTGTACAGTCATCTACGGCAAAGTACGTGACGATGGGCTCACAGTAGAAGGACTAGAAGTCTGATCCTTGTTCCATTGCATGTATTCTCAATTTGAGCGTGTTAAGTCTCTTGATACTGCAGCTAAACGTTTTGATAAACAGCTGTACTGCTTCAGCCCCAGTAGCGAGTTTCGTCCAATCCTGAGTCGTTGATTCTGTGAATGAGTTGAACTGTCAAGCAATAACAGCGCTAAGGATTGAAGCAGGGGCGTTCATGGAAGTAGCGCCCAAGATCAAGTGGTACCAGGGCACTCCCAGGAAATTTCCATTTTGGGATACCTCGAATCGATGAAAACAAGCTTTTGCCGAAATAACACCAACTTTAACAAGTTCTGTAGTTTATTGCGTAGAAATCAATTTCTTATTCTGTGGAATGGTTCAGTCAGAGTGGTAGTACCTGTGCCCCATTTCTGTAAAACAGAGAACAGCGGCCATCCCAAATGGGAAATTTCCAGGGATACCCTGGTACCACCTGGTCTTAGGCGCTACTTCCGTGAACGCCCCTGGATTGAAGTTTGTACGAGAGAGAGTGACGTGAAGCGTGAAGTCACACCATATCCCCGACTCTTCCCGAAGGGAAGGGAGGGTCTGGTAACCTACGATCGGCCAAAAAGGCTTCAAAATCGCTCAAAATGGCTATATAAATTCCCACGACTCGGAATCAATTTGCCCGCAACCCCTCCTACTTCCTTGTCTACCGCCTCGATTCATCGGGTTTTTGACCTTGATACCATGTCCGAACATCTACCTCTAATATACGCTGAAGTACTGCATTCGATGCCTCCCTGGTGTAAGCCGTACTCAGATTCAGAACTAGTTTCTAACCTTAACAAACTGAGCGTCTTTCAATTAACCTTACCAACATACGACGGTAAAAAGATCAAAAAGGATCTTGTCTCATATATAATTCAACGGACAGCACAATTTTATTAGTCCTAGATCGTCAACATTGATGGAAGCTACATTGGGCAATATCTTGTACGAAATCGTGGCGAGCCTTTGTTCGAGCATACTGTTCTATACGATTGTCCATTCACTTATCTCTATACGTTAATAATCCCCTGTTGGCTCGCTCAGTGCTGCATTCCTCGAATTCTTTCATCGTTGGGCCATTCATCTTGTCGTTTGTTAACTTAGTTGATAACGACAATTTCCCCTTGTTGATTGCCGCACCCCGAAAGTCCCAAGGTGTTTGGCTGCAATGTGCCAGCGATGATGGTTGGATATTGGAATCTGTTGACAACCCTTTTGCGTTTGAGGATTTTTGCTCTGGGTACTTAGCTTTCCGTACTTCGAAGGTATGTCTTTGCTTTGTTTTTGCTAGGTTGCAGGGATTATTCTGTTTGACAACCCTGTTGTCATGTAACAATCCCTTCATCAACCCCAGTCACAAAACGTATCTCACCGGTCGTCTTCCGGGCGCTGTTTTTTTATCTTTTTAAAAAAACTGCGCTCCTCGATTCATGATCAAAATGTTCTCATGCCTTCCGTTTCGAGTGAGCCGATACCTCTCATCCGAGACGCCACTGTCGCATGAATCATTGAGAGTCGACTCAGGGTGGTGTGCAGTGATAAGCCAGACTGCTATTAGTTCAAAAGTACAATTAATGTGAGGAAATGTGAATAGTACTTGCGAAGAGGTTTCGCTGGACTTTAGCCCTGCACGGGTGGGCAAATGAAAATGAATAAATGACACGCAGAGACTAAAGCTGTATCGTACAGCTGGGAATTTTAAAGGTAAGTGTGGGTGATCATACGAGAAGAGACTCATAATATTAATTCGATGGCAGTGAGAGTCAAAAGTAACGAGTCATTGTGCGCAGTGCCAGTGGTGCGGGCGCTGTAATTCAAGCTATGTGACTTGAGTCAAACTAGTCGGACTGACAGCGGCAACTTGACCAAGGGTATTGACTTCACTGAAGTTCACTTGAAACGAAAGGCGTGGAGGAACTCATGGTGTTTCGTTGGTTTTTCGGATGTTATGAGAACAGGCGCCCATTCGGCGTGACCGGAAACCTTGAAGCTGGGCGCTTGACAAGCGCCCAACAACGCAGGGTTGTTGTCCAACAACAGGGTTGCTGAACAGAATAATCCAGGTTGCAGTACCTTCCCTTTCTGATAGGGTCGGCGTGTGCGAATTCTGCTTGGTGAATCCGAAAACGCTATATAATTCATGTTGGGTTTCTCGAGCGTTGCTGCTTTGAACATCCTCACGAGCATGTCGCTGTACATGCCGTACCCGAATCTGATGTTTCGTTCCAATTTCTTGGATTCGCGTTGGTCGCCTTCGTTTATGCCGACGTTGATCTCTAATAAATTGCGTCGTCTTAACTGAGATCGGAATTACGCTGTTCACTGCGCTAGTTTGTGTGGAGATCTTTCACCGATGGCTGCTCTTGGATCATCCGCTGGGATGAAAGGGCGACGAACGTTGTGTCTGCTTCTGGCTTGGATTTATCTGCTCGTTGGACTTTTGGTGGTATATGTGGTTATGAGCTTTGTCCCTTGAACGATTTACGTAGCTGCCATGCGATATTTTTTTGATCTTTACTTACTTAGATTCGACTGTTATTATATATTTTGTGTTATACCCTGGAAATGCTTTTCGACGTTAACTCAAAACTGGTGCGTCAATAGGAGTCGGGGATTGCCGCGTTAGCGGCGCTAAGGTTTATTGTACGTTTCCATGGAAGGAGACGGGGACCAAAAAACGGATTTTTAGGGCGCTAGTTAGTGACATCGAATTAGAAGGCGGTGTAAAAATTAGACTACTTAAAAGGGAAATTAGCATCACCATGTGGCATGCGGCAGAAACAGAAGTACAGCTGTTTTTGAAAACGAGGCCGATATCGTTATATGGTCCAGTACTTCAGTGCCGCTGTCCATTCAGCTGCTCCACTCCAACTAAATTGCATCATTGCAGCAAATTTCCGATTCTTGAAGTGGCCTTGGTTCTTCGACGCAGCTGTAATTTTAAGCCCCGGAAACTACCGCCAAACTTTGTCCGGAATAGCGTAATCTAAGACGTACAAAGAGGCCATGTAGGGCTCCAGGAGAGTGCTCAGAACAGAACTTTTTTTGGAATTTTTTCGATTAATTATATGTTTTGTTTTATTCATGTGATCGTCGCTGTCCGAAATAGCGTACTTGAGACCAAAATCATGGTGTACTGGAGGCCACTTGGCCAGACAAGGTCTGGGGAGAGTTTCCGGGGGCCTGTAATTTTATATGTTCAAAATTATCTCTGAGGCAGAGCAGGAAGGCCAGCCCGCCGGTCAGTTTGTTATTCTGTTTCCATGCCGTTGTTTGTTACCGGTGTCGAGATATTTGACCGGTGAGATATTGTCCACGGGGAGCAGTACGCATATCTTTTTTCATTGGCTGTTTACCACTCGTTTTAACTTCACGCGAATTCAAACCTTATTTTTCAAATGCTTTCGGCCGATTCCTGATAAGCGATGAGAAGGTTTGGGTTAATGTATGGTCTATATGAATCGGAGATCGCCACCCTGACTTTGCCTTGAGCTTGCATTGTGGCAGCTAGTCGATTGCATCCGATATCTGGGCCTCAAGGCTGAGGAAGGAAGTATTGAATGCCTGACACCTATAGCATACTTCCATACATGTACATTTGTACACTGGTTGCACCACACTCATAGGCTCATAGGTGTACATCACTTCTAAGTATTGATCGGCCTAAAACTTGAGCGCTCGCCTGTCATTCTTATCTTCCTAGAATCACGCTACTTTTGAACTTTACCTATAAATTAAAATCAGCGCAGCAACGCCACTTCCCCTAATAACTCGCCTAGTCTGCAAATTTACGGTGAGTCTATGGAGTCATTGTGCCTTGATAATTATGTATTTACTTCATTTTGCCAATTGGGTGTACAGTGTTGAGATAAGCTGCAGTGTTTAGGGCTTACTTCAAGGTGGCGGGGGAACTACTAAACAGCAAGTGTGAGATCGAGTTAGTAATGCGAGATGCTGGACTGGATGTTGAATGAGCCTAAACTTCGCAGCTGCACAGGAAACTCAACACGCGATCACGCGTGAGGCTCTGTCGTGGTGAGGTGCTTGCTGTTTTTAGGTTCATACTTGTGTTAAAAGCTGCTACAGGGTTTTTACTCCATCTCATACCTGGCATGCATTTACATGGTTCACGGATTTCGAACTTCACCATGGTTCTGAATATGCTCAAGGATGTTGGCGATATTGCAGCAAATGTTCCATATGTTCATGCTATCGCAGGCATTTTATCGACAATAATTGACATCCACCAGGTATGTGCAGGCTTTGAGGCTAGAGAATAATAAATTTATTTTTCTTTCACTCCAGCAATCCCATGACTGCAAGGAAGAATGGAAAGCTACGATTCAATGCATCGAAAACATAAAGGCTGAAGTCGATGTATTTTTGGCGGAGCAGAAGCAGAATGGAGAAATTCCAGCTCATGTGAGGAAAGCTTTTGATGCCCTCGTTGCTTCCATACAGGTAACTTTTTCATCGCGGGATAAATATCAAGCGCTAAGCCGCATGGAGCGGCTCTGGAAGCGACGAGAGCTTAAGGATGAGGCAAAGAAATGCGTTGAGTTGATTTCAGGAGCAGAAACCAGACTTCATGTTAGGATACATTTTATTTCTTTGAAGAGATGGTCTGATGTGATTTCCTGCTAGAGAACTTTACTTGGGCCCATGGCAATTCAAGTTGACCAGATTTATAACATAGTCCAATCTCAGCATATCCTGAGCACATCAGTACCATCTCAAGTACCGACTTTCCCAACTGAGGATCAGGATGGGGAGTTCTTGAAGAAGGTGGAAGAATATGATCTCTATATGGGGTGTGAAGCTGAGCTAAGTAAGTTTCTTGACACAAATCAAATTTTGAGAAATAAAATGTTGATTTTTCTTCCCTAGGTGCAGGCTCAGGTGGAGATGAGAGGGATGATGGTATCGGTGGAAGCGGAGGTGGAATTGCTGTCAATAATTCACATTCAAAGCTGGGTTTCCACAGCAAAACTCATATCTGTGTGTAACCTCTATTTCCATAATTTTGCAGTCTGTGCTATATTTATGTCTATGCAGCTGCCGGCAATGGTGGAGAAGGTTGGGATATTGGAGAAGGTGGGCATGGGGGTGCTATTGGAGCAGATAATGTTCACTCAATGCAGCGATACTGGGGTTTACTCAGTGAGTGCACTGTATCATCACTTTAACATGTTTAAACATCTTCATACCGGTGTAGATGCTGGAGATGGAGGAAACGGTGATTCTGGTGGTAATGGGGGGACAGGTGGAGATATTGGTGTCGAGAATGTGGAAACAACACAAGATTTCAGGGGATCTATAGGCAAGTCAATTTTATTGTCTATGTCATGGTTTTCTTTCTCGGATTAAATTCACTCCAGTTGCAGGATGTGGTGGTACTTCTAACCTAGGAGCAGGTGGGGCTGGGGGTAGTATTGGAATACAAAATCGGGATGCTATACAGTATTTCAATGGTAAAATAAGTATGTCTCGTTTCTTTCTCTCCAGATTTTCTGTGTGCTTATTTTCGACTTAAAAGAATCTGGACGTGGGGTAATGCTACCGGTAAGTTTGGACGAGGCGGCAATGGTGGTAGTATTGGGTCTGGAAATTACTGAAAGATAGTGAAGTCGATTATCTCATATGGAATAATGTCGGGCACCCCCAAATTATACTCCATACCACGGATATTCCATAGGATATGAATTTATTTTAGGGCTTTTTTTCAGCTTATAAATATGTCTCAAAGCCTCCTACAGTATGCTATGTATCCATAATACAAACCTATTTACAACGAAATAAAAAATCAGTAATGCCAGGGTGGGGCTGATTTGAATTCCATTCCATGGTTATTCCATACCATGTTATTCCATATGAGAAAGTCGACTGTACTATTGCTGGAAGGCAAGATACCTTAAGCTTTAAGGTGCTTTACACATAGCTTGCTTAAGGTCTGCAAGCTCAAGCTCACCTGAAAGTCATTTACTGATACAGAATGCACTAGCAGAAACATTCTCCACAAAACGACATATACATTTTCTCCTGCTTCTACCATCTACTTCATTTTTACTTGATTTTTTTTCAGTTTGTGAACTATATTCATTATTATTTCAATATAGTCAGACAACTCCTCATCCCAAAGATGCAAAGCTCAATTCTCAAAGGTTGCAAGTTGCTTTTCACTACCGCATCTCTCCTGGCCTTACTAGACAACTTGAGGTAACTTGCTCAGGTAACCTTGCGCCTAAGGTCAATTTTGGGACCTTAAGGCGCGCTTCACCTCACCTTCCGGCAATACTCCCAGTGAAAGACATTGACGATGTACCAATTTTCAGCAAAATAAAATTTTAGTCGAGGCGGCATAAAGCTTAAAGCAGAGAATATCAGGGGAGCAACTCAGAGGCCATGATGCTGTAGTTCGAATCCATCCAATGCCTGCGAGGATGTGAATGAGACTTACGGTAATCATTAAGTAAATTCATACTACTACTTGTAACTTAGCAAATTCATCTCGAAGACTGGAATTGGGCGAAAAAGCACTTTGAGTAAGGATCTCGAGGAAAGGAGAGCTGCGTGTGGCAGCAAATGGAGGGGTCGTCAATGAGGTAGATTGCAATGCACGCAGTAAACATTTCCCAGTAGTAGATGTCAGAGCTTAGTTAGCACGATCATCGGCAAAAGTGGGCCAATGTGGCACCAGAGATGTAAACCCTATATAATGCCTTACCCTGCCGGGTAAGGGGTTACACTGGGACGAAACATGGGTTTTTCAGGGGATTATTGTTGTAAACTAGTTTTAGGCCAACTTTTCTGGGGAATATTGGCTTGAAACAATTTCAGGAGAATAAATTGGGAATAAATTGGGAGTAAATTGCTAATAAATTGCTAATAAATCAGGAATAGATTGACAATAGGGTGTATTTCAGTATGCTACAGTGCAATATAGACCAACTGAACTCACAGAATAGTTTTGAGCAGTTCTACCCACTTTAGCACCCAACAAACAGCCTTCACATGTACCCAGTGAAAGGTGCCCACAGTTCAACATTTGTTAACTTGAAGTTTCACTTCTTCCTCATGTTTCTTATCACCGGAAATCTCAGTCCCTGACCACAGTGTAAAGAATTTTCTGTGAACTATGAGTGGTGTTTGATTCTCAATGTATTGTTTAGTTTGCAACTTAATACCAATTTATTGTCTAGCTCGCAAATTATACCAATTTATTAGCAATTTATTGTTTGAAATGCAATTCAGGCCATCTTAATGTCTTATTTTGCACTACATTCATAACCAATTCCTAATGAAAGCTTGTGAGATACAAATTGAGTGAATGTTTTAGCCATTTATTGTAAATCAGTACATTAAATTATGATACGACATTGGCCCACTTTTGCCGATGCATGCACCCATAATTCCAGCCCAACAGACCGTATTTTCCGATACAATACATTGAATAATAACCACATCGGAATTCAGTAAGCTTGAGCGTCCCTGTCCAATGATTGAAGGCAGGAAATGATGTTTTGGAAAACCTTCGTCCATCTTGTACGTTTACACGCCCTAATCATTTGTTTCGGCGCCAGATGTTGGCCAGATGCCATTGCCACCACATTGCAATTTGAATGTAAGATATGAAACACTATACTGGTGAACAGTGCTTTTTTCAAGTGTGAAACCACATACAAATTGCAACTCCTGAATCTCTTTGGGCTCATTCATTGATTTGAAGCTATCCGTAATGCGAGCCCGACAAACTGTAGCTGCTGATACATTCCTTTTTTAACGCAATCTAATAACTATTTTTGAGGAGCTGATATCAATAATGCGTGGAGCCCAACGGACTGTAGCGTCGATACTTTACAATCGTGCAATCTAGTACGCTCACAAGTGCCAAATCACACAACGGATAAACTACTGATACATTTGTGTTGTCTTGAAGTGATCTCTTAAAGTTACAGATCGATGCGAAGGTGGCAGAAAATAGCATTCTCGTGTCCAAGGCCGGCGTTTGTAAAGTTCCAAGTTCCAAGTTCCTTCCTTCCTTTTCGAGCTACCGTGTTCTGGTACTGTATAAAACGCCTGCTATGTTTCAAGAAGTCGTCATCGTCATCGAGTTCATCGAACTTTCTCATTCAATTATAACTAATGCCTCGATTCGAATTCAATGGCGATTTCCGTACGTGTATAGAATGCCTTTATCGTACAAATCTGAGCGACCAATTTTTAGAGGGGGGAAATGGTGGTGTAGGAACCGCTTCCAGCGCAGGAGGGAATGGTGGATCCTTCGCCAGCGGTAATAAAGGACCCTCGGACTTGAGATACACTGGCAACATTGGTCAGTATTGCTCATTATATATCTTTCGGGTAACCCAACTAATGAGCATGAAACCTCAGAAACCGGAAACGGAGGCGATGGGTGTAAAGGCGGACAGGGTGGTAATGGTGGAGACGTTGCAAGCAATAACGTGGGTACAGAGAATGACAAAATAGAGCAAGGAGTTAATACTAATAGCATCAGTAAGTCAAGCCCATTTGCTCTTACGGACAATTTCCTCACTCTGTCATAGCCACTGGAGATGGAGGGGAGGGTGAAGGCGGACGCGGTGGTCAAGGTGCAGGCTTCGCGAGTGGAAACGCTGCAAGCCTTACATCAAGAGTCGCGCAAACCCGCATCGCAAAGTCAAAGACATCGGTTGCTTCAGTTTCCAAGTAAATTTAGGACTTCTGGAGGTTGGCAGCATTTTTTTTTTTTTTTTTGCCTCGGTCCAGGAAAATCTACGCTTTTAGCTATAGGTTGTCATGTGTCAACATTTCACGTCCATACCATTCCCTTAACTTCGATACTTAGCCTTAGCGAGTCAGATTGTTCCTCAAGTTACTCTTCGTAACTGTTTCGATAGGTGGATTGTCGATCGAGCGGTGGGCTAGCGTGAAGTCGTAGCCGGTCAAGATGTTAGTACGTCGGTGCAGACGGTTTCGTAATATGTGCGCTGTTTAAAGGTTGGGACGTGGTGGAGGTAGTTGAAGCAAGCACACGCGCTCATGATCGAGCTGGCACGGCATAAACCCTATTTCGGGGATTTGAATTGAGATCAACAGTAGATAGGCAAGCCGGTCACGTGCCACGGGAAAAAGTGTGTTACAGGAAATGCCCCTCATGCCCCGGGGCATTTGGGGCATATTGGGGCATATATGCCCCAGTCCGATCATGGTCAGCTCCGGGAGACCGGAAGTAAAATAATATTTATGGGACTCTTACGGGGGGACGGCCACTGCGCGTGGTGCTTTGGGGGAACCTAGGTTCCCCCAAACCCTTCCTTTTCGTGCCGCGAGCCCACTGCGTGGTGCTTCCGCTGCGCGGGGCCTTCTCTTTCTCGCTTTTCCTTCTTTTTTGGACGAAAATATATCTTTTCTCCAAGTAAAATAAGGGCATACTTATCAATAGTGACTCTGATTGCGCGACGGCCACTGCGTGGAGCACTAGGAGAAAACCACGTTTTCCCCAGACCCCCTCCCTTGCGCTGCCGTGAGCCCACTGCTTGGTGCTTCCGCTGCGCGGGGCTTTCCTTCGTTTTCCTCTCTTCTGGACTTGACCGGCGAGAATGGATCGAGCTCAGGACATACGGGGCATATGGGGCATATGTGATCGGGGCATTTCCTGGTGCACAGTATTACACGCAGTATTTAATCCAATAAAGCTCTGTACTAGGAAAGGCCTGAAAAGTAGCTCCTAGCTAGGTCCCGCCCCATCATCTCAATCATCTTCATCGCCAGTTCGCCGTTCCCACCGGTTAATTCCTGAGGAGAGAAAAAGCAAGCAAAGCCCTACGCAGTGGAAACCCTATATTATGTATATCATCAGAACATATTTATTCCGGTGCAATGAATATAACAAAAGGACTCAAACCTATACCCACTGTTTCGATGAATAGACTGGCATTGCGGGCGCGTACTGAATGCATTGAACGGCCAAGGCAGATGGCACAGACTAATTTGGCCATCAAGGTATCTGTGCCTGTCCGAAAAAACTCGTCCTGTGAAGGAAGGGCCCGCTGAATTTTGTTGTATGGCTGCACGCGTGATGCTTTACTTGGCGACACTGCCGGAGCTCTGCTAGTGCTTGGTACTTCACTTGGACTCTGCGATATTATTCCTCCCTGTGAGTTTTTTAATGTGAAAGCCAGATACGAGTTCAGAGCATGATCATGAAAATAAATGCCATTTGAGTAGATGAGGTACGAATTCAGAGCGTGATCGTGAATGTATAGATGCATATGCGATATTCATGAAATGTGTATGCGGATACCAATTCAGAGTGTGATCGTGAATGTATAGATGCGTATGCAAATGCGAGCACAAGTGCGAGTGGACATGTAATAGATTATAATCAGTGTCAAGTATAAGGATCAAAAAAAGATGTACGCACTATCCCTAGGTTTGATAGGGTCATTTCCCGAAGGATTTCTTGCTCTATCTGAAGGATGATGTCCTCATTCATCAAACTGACATTAAAAACTGGCTTCTTGGTTGCAACCAAATGATACCAGTTCCTTCTGATTTCCGCATGGTACCACACCAGCACCTGTTCTCCATGCGGTGTAACCCGTTGGTACGAGTGGTTCTCTAGAATGATGTAGAACTTTGCCCAAGCATGGCAGTAGTTTCCTGGCCAGTCCAAGTCGGTCATGGTTTGGACGTAAGCCGTCTTTGCTATTGAGAGTTGGCGGAAAGAGAGTCATTTGTCTGGGATTGCTTTTGAAGAATGGGTGAGGGTAGACAAGGGTTGTAGTGCCACCAATGCAACATCTGGCTTGTCCCCTATACCTGCAAAGCCATATCCAGAATTGGATTCTGCCATGGAGTTGGTTCAAGCTTCCTCGCAACCCTCCAGGCCAAAGTACCAGAGGTCCACAAACTCATACTTCTGCATCTTCTCCAGAGCAAATGGTAGCGGATGGGGTTGCTGGTGAGTCAGAACCATGGCATTCTCCTCCATGGCCAGAGGTTTAAACCTCTTCTCTTCCTCCTCTACCTTCTTCTTTGCAGCTTCCCTTTCCACCTGGAGTCTCAGCTGCTCTGCTATTCTGTCTCTCTCCTCTGCCTGCTGCTGCGCTTCTTGGTTGTCTGCTCCCACTTGAGCCTCCCATGCTTCAAAATAGTCATGGGCATGAATCGATTCGTGAATCACACCCATTTTCTTGCTTTTCATTGCATAGCCACTGATATTCAGACTAAAAAATATTAAAGAAGTATGTAGTTTGGTCCAGAAATGAGTTTTCTATGACCCCATCAAATTTTTATCTCTATTCATGTTCTGGTGCTTCCCCCAGACCCCCAACAATGCAAGAATCATGTAGAGTCACCAAAAAGAGTCTTGATTCGCATTTTTTTGCTGTGTTTGTGCTGTAGAGTGTCAATAAGCCATCACAAAGCAATGAAACTTGAGGAAGTCATAGAAAACCCATTTCTGCACCAGATTGCGTACTTTTTGGATCCATTCTGCTCAGAATATTCATATCTATTCATTGAATATGTTTTTGAACCTCCAATGATTCGTGCCCATGACTACTTCAACATTCCTTTCATGGCTGGCCAACCATGCCTCTGCAAGGTTCTGCATGACTTGTTCTCAAGTTCATGTATCGGTGATGCAAGAGTATATGAATGCAGCATAGTCTGCTTCTAAGTCTGGAAGGTGTCTTGCGTTGGGTTGCATGTAATTCTGGCAGCCATTTGAATAGGGGAGATGTGGTTTAGAGTGAATGAATGAAATGAATGAAATCCAAGTTTTTTTGATTAAAGTAAAGCAAGTGTATAATGTATTTAGTTGTATTTTTGAAAAGCGAGTTGAGCTTTGTGCTATGATGGATGCCAAAGCTTCAACGACAAATATGTGTGCAGCAGAGGAGATGGTTGATTCTAAGCCATCTCTTTTGCACGCCATAGACAATGTATGTCTCTGACCACATGCCTCATCAGCTACATACTGCACCTTGCTCGCTTTGGCCAGTCAAAGCAAGCTGCATGCAATTGTAGCTGTGCATGTTTTTGCAAACCCAATGATGTCATAGGAATTCCGTGGTTTTACTGTTTAGGAAATATTGGACTTAACACATGCATGGCAAAGCGTGGAAAGGAAATACTATAATGATATAACTTTACGTAAGATCTTACATAAGCAGGAAACAACTACTCGGCAATAAATTGCACTAGTAAACTGATGAGGTTCCTAATATAATCCAGTCTGATGAGCGCTATACTGCTTTTCAGAATATGAGGGAACAGTAGATGGCTCACTAGAGGATGTCTTTGTGATGGAAGAAGATATGTCCAGGTATGGCAGCCATAAAGACAGGATCTCACAGAATATTCTTGCTGGTAGTGACTTTGACATGAAAATATACTATATGATAACAGGATGGGAAAGTAGGACAGTTGATGGACAATTATGGGAGGAAGTGCACCAGATAGATTTTGCCATACCTCCTGGAAAATACTGTTTTGGAGATGCAGGGTTTCCGCTTTGTGATGCACTATCAGTTCCCTATCGGGGAAAGCAATACTATTGCTTCCCTACTTGAACGAAAGGGCTAGAGCAAATCAAAGTTAAGTGTATATTTGAATCCACAGCTTGTTTTACCTACAAAGATTCCATAGACCAAAAGATCATGAAGAGCTATCCAAGCTCTGTCATGTCAGCTCCAAAATGTCATTGAGTGGGTGTTTGGAGTATTAAAATGGCGATTTCGTATAATTTGCACAGCACCACTGCACCAGAATATCCATTTCATGCACAGGCCAAGATTCCAGCATCACTGGCAGCTATCCATAATTTTATCTGGACTCATGATTCTCAAGATGATATTTTTCATATTGCTAGTGATTTGGAAAGGAATCCCCCGGAAGAAACAGAGGAAGCTACTCACATACCTCCAGAATACCTTGGGCAGCAGGTTAGTGCACAGGAGAGGAATTGGGCAGCAGAAAAGCAAAATAGAATTGCCCAATAATGCTGGGTTCAGTATCAGGCCTATTTGGCACATTGATCTCCAACTAATAATGAATCCAACTAGTATAGAGTCTAGACCAGTAAAACAACCATTTATTGTTGTATAATCACAAAAAAAAACAATTACACAGTGTTCTACCAAAGGCCTAAGCCTTAAGTACAAAGACCTTAACAAGGGCTTAAGTGGCTGTGTCCTGAGCCAAAAGCAAAGCACTTAGTATGCACAAAGGAGTAAATTCTCCTTTTGTCTACCTTTTACTTGGTATTTCCATAATGATCCAGAAGCATACTTAATTGATGAAACTGTGGACAATGCAGTGTCACTCAAGGAGAAGAAGATCAAGTTGGTTTATTGTCCAACTGAAGAGATGGTTGCCGATGCATTGACAAAGGCTCTGCCCAGTGCCAAGGCAAAAAAACATTTTGCAGCAGCTGGCGGACTTGATCCGGTTTGAGGGGGAGTGTTGTTTTTATGGTCAGTTACTTACATTCACAGTCGTTCTACATACAAACATGGACACAAGTAGAGTACCATAGTTATAATTCCAATAGTCCCAATAGATTAGATTACGATTACTTATGACTATGCAACGACTCCTATACATTTCCTTTATATACAGTTACTTACGATTGCCTCACCTCAGACCGCTACTCTATACTGGCACTGAGGTGAGTATCATACTTTACTTATTCTTTACAACACTAACATTGTATCAGACTTATACCATATCCATAGGTAATACAATATGTCCATGTTTGTATGTAGAACGACTGTGAATGTAAGTAACTGACCATAAAAACAACACTCTCCCTCAAACCGGACCAAGTCCGCCAGCTGCTGCAAAATGTTTTGCCTTGGCACTGGGCAGAGCCTTTGTCAATGCATCGGCAACCATCTCTTCAGTTGGACAATAAACCAACTTGATCTTTCCCTCCTTGATGACGTAGTGGATGAAGTGATAGCGCATGTCAATGTGCTTCATATGGGCATGATATTGATGATCCTTTGAGAGAGCAATGGCTGCTTGATTATCAGAGTTAAGAGTTGTTGGATTCTGAATGATAGTGAAAGTCGGCTCAAAGATTTGGGAAATGAACAACCTGAGCCAGAGGCCTTCCTTGGCTGCTTCGGTAGCGGCGACGTATTTGAACTCTGCGGTGGAGAGCAAAACCAGAGACTGGGAGTGCGAGCTCCAGCTGACAGCTCCTCCATCAATGAGGAAGATGTAGCCAGTAATTGCATGGCAGTTTTCAAACATATTACCATCAGCATTGACGTATCCCTTGGGATCATTGGGGGTTTTGCCATAAACAAGTTCCCAATGGCTTCTCCCCTTTAGGTAACGAACGCAAGGTTTTCCTTTGTTGAAGTGCGGCATTCCCGGATTTGTAAGGAATTTCGATAGCATTCCTATGGCGTATGCAATATTGAATCTCGTACCAATGTTAGCATACATGGTTTTGCCTACGAGACCATGATACGGTACGTTTCACATGGCAGCAACTTCTGCAGGAGTCTGAGGTCACTGCAGACTCGAGAGATGGTTGTGAATGTCGATGGGGATGGATGATGGTTTGGCACCCTGGAGGTTGAATGTGCGGACTATCAACTTGATATAGGCCTTCTGTGATAGTGAAAGGGTACGGAGTGCATGGTTGCGCTTGACCTCAATGCCAAGGATCCAGTGCTAGGGGTTAGGGGTTATGTTGAAGGTGCTATACCTGCTATCAAGATCAACAACGATGAGGTATACCAGGAATGAATTATAATTTAAAAACATTTTGTATAGTGTAAAACTTTTATTATTTTCCCTTGACACTGGCAGTTTAAAAATGAATTAACGAAATTAAATTAAATAACCTAAGGCCTTAAATGGTCTTAAGCCCTAAAGATTTTGAGATTGTTATTTAAGGGCTTCTGGTAGAACATTGCAATTACATGATATCTATGAAGTAGTGACAGTAAGAAAGAAGGGTAGTGACTGTGGATAAGCGGGATTAAGGAATGCGAAATTAGGTATTGAAGTATAGTAAAGAATGTAGTGTAGCATGAAAAACGAAATTTAAAAAAAATTGAATCAGGTGCTCAGAATGCAGAAACAAGCTCTTCCTGAAGAAAATGTGTATGACAGTGGAGATCCTTGATTGTAAGTTAAGTATCAGCTGCACTAGTGTCATGCTGGAAAAGCCTGAACACACTGACCATGTCCCATTATTGGAAAGCTGATCATCCTTCTCAACACAAGCAATAGCATGTGATTTATGAGCTGGAGAGAGCATGGAGTAGTCAACACATCCTGAGCCACACTTCATGCAAGATCATGTACAGCTTTTGCGAGCTCAAACCCGGCATCACTCTGCGTTGGCTTGTGACCATGAGCACATTTTGCAAGTCTTTCCTCACCAGGATCAGGGAGTAACCCGATAAGCCTTGTTAAACACTGGGAGGGGGTCATTTTGACATCCTTGTAAAATTGTGGCACAGTAAGACAGATTATTGCATATTGTAAAATACGGGTGCAGTGGTGACTCGGAGCTGAGAGGCTCAAGAGGGATGGAGGAACTTGTTATTATTTAGCCTCTACAGTAAGTATCTAGCAGCATCTACAATATTCTATCTATAGGTGGCTGAGTAAGTAAATGAATAATCCTACTCAGACCTTGCCTACTTATTCTAGAATATTCCTGTAACTAGTGGATTGTATTGACACTATGACATCTGGTCAAAGTGTCATTTACAACAGCATATTCTTGAAAAAACTGCCAAAAGCTGTCAAACCACAGAATAATCCAAAAATAATTTGGACTTACTTTTATATGTTTTGCTCGGGATATTACATTGCTAAAAAATGTTATTTTGGGCTTCAGAGACTGACTGCTTTTGAGAAACTAAGTTGGAACTTGAACCCGAGTACCGACTGATGGAGTTGATGCAGGCTGATAAAAGTACAAAACTGCATTTGCTGGTCACTGTCTTTGACTTTTGCAAGGTCTTCAGGGTCTTTGAGCCACAAGTCCGAGTCAGGTTTCAAATTTTAATAATTATCTGAGTTGCTACTGTATTGAACCCGATAGTAGCATGTTGACACCTTGGCACGCAGCATTTGGTAAGATGTCATTCCGGCTGTGAGCTGGAACCTGCCCTAAATCAACATCATCATATCACATTGTGTGGATATCATTGTTGACACTCCAGAAAGTAACAAAAATCTGCTTGGCAGATTTTTTGCCTGATAACAAAACAATCAGTCCATCTCTCAATGAAACTGAAAGCCAGACCAAAATAGTGAATTTCAGCCAGACTGAAATTCTGGCTGACACAGGGTGATTCGGCCAACCATTCAGTCAAGATGATATGACCCCCAAAAGTCTACAGTTCAGGGGGCTTGATTCATGGACTGAATCTAGTATTTTTGTCTGTACAATTAATATGATTGAAATTAGATATTTTACTCTAGCTAGATGAATAGGCAGCTGATTACAAGGTAATCATTCTTGTTAATCATTTTACTGAAATAACAGAAATCAGTGAGTAATTCAATATCTGTGAAACTTGGGCTGAAAAATGGTTTTTCAATATGAATAAAACACCTGCGAGTCCCTACTAATAGCCTATATAAGACCAGAGGGAGGTTATACTTTGCCTCTTATATAGGTTACTAAGGGATATTCCCCAGGTACAGTTAAATCCGAATAAAGTTTTGAACCTTCCAGCAAAATTTTGAACTTAGGAGCCTCCAGAGCACCAAAAACACTGCCATAGACACTTATTACACACGCACAAAGTACTTCAAGTCATAATAAGTATTGCAAAAGAGAGCAATACTAGCATAACTAGAGTGAGTAATACCCTAAAAAGAATAAACAGTAGCAAATATTATCAACAAGACATACACAGAGCTACATAAGTAAAAAGATCATAAGAAGACAGCAGAGATATAGCAGAGATATAGCATGGATAGTGCAGACAGAGCCAGAGGGAAGTAGCAATAAAACGAACAAGACCTACTCATCCTCCTCCTCCTCTTCTTGAGCCCTCTCCTGACACATTTCCTTGAGCTGAGCACGCGTCTCTGCCATCTGTGCCTCAACTATAGAAGCTTTAGAACCTGGACGAAACTTCTTGCCCTTAGCTGTGATGGGAATAGATGACTTCTTTGCTGCTTTCTTCACCAATTTTGATGCCTCACTCTTTTTGGATGGCTGCTCAGGCTCTTCATCATCAGCGGCATTGAACCTACGTTTTGGAACACCTTGCTTTTTGATTTAGCATTCGGAGCAGAGACTATGAAGTTGGATTGAGTTGATGGTTGCTTACCCTTCTTTCCCACCCCCTTGCCATTGTCAGCATCTGCAGCCCCTCTCCTCTTCCAAGCGCAACTCCCCATTGGTTGATAATCTGCCTCATCATCATCCTCTGCATCCTCATCATCAGAGACCGGCTTGGATTTCCACTTGTGGGAGCCTCTGGCATCACTGCGTTTTGCCCTGATAGTAGGCTTGCGCTCAGCAAGCTCTTCCTTGACCAACCTCTTCTCAGCTGCAGTCATAACCCTCCAGTGAGTATTGCCAGACTTCCATGACTCATAGAGAATCTTGATTTGCAAAGCTACCTTGAGCTTCAAAGGTGCGCAAAAATCAATATCATCTGGCCACCCCTCGACCATAACACCCTCTGCAGCTTTGATGTCTTGATCATAGCAGGAATAGCTCATCATAATATTGCTGGTCTTCATGAGCTGACCTATTGAATGCAACAAATATTCAGGACCCGGCAGTCTTGCATTGTACAAAAAGATAAAACACTTACAACGACCATCGAGGATAAACTTGGCAGTTGCAGAGGGCATGTTGCTAGTTGGAATCTTCTTTTTGCTCACTAGATACCCTTCAGTCAGCAGATTGATCATATGCATATTGCACACAAGACCTACATGTAACGGAAGTACAGGCATAGTCTTCAAGAAGGCACGAGAATTCTTGAACACTAACATTGAAACTCTTGCAAGTAAATCCATCAATGTTGCCTCGGCCAAAGAATCCAGTCTGGATGGTAGAGCTATAGCTGGTGCAAGCTATAACACCAAATCCCCAAGCACCAGTAGTATGGTTAATGTAATCAATCCGTTCACGTTGCTCAGCACAGCAGTAATAAAAGGTAAACAAAATGCTTACCTCGCCCTGGCAAGCACTAAGAGATTTACCAGCACCCAAAGCAGCGACACGGGTAGAAACACACATAACCGTCTTCTGGTCCTCTTCCTTAGCATCCTCAAATTCCTCCCTGAACTTCTTCATCTTCCCTTTGTCGCTTCTGAGGGCGTGCATGAAATCTTCATCATCATGAACAGCATCTTGGATTTCAGCAAGCGGAATCTTTGAACCAGATGGACGATCTGAAAAATAAAATCAGCGACAGACAGAAAAAAATTTCATAAAGACTCTACCTTCATTTAGCTCCATTGATTTTAGGCTGACAAGAACATTCCAGTTGCTTGAAGCCCTTTTGCTCTTGATTGCACTCAACTGTCCAGCAAGCTGATGGACACTGTCTGCAGAAATGCCCTGATCTTTAGCAATCTGATCGACCATTTCATTCGACTTTTCAACATATCCCTGAATGGCTTGCATGATTTTCTTGGACATTGCCTTAGCAGCAGCTCTTGCAGCCTTCTTTTCCTCAGCCCCCATTTTGCCTCTCTTTCTCTTAGGAAGAGGAAGAGCAGCTGCTGCAGAAGAGGGTAAGCTATCTGCACCAGTTATTTCAGCAACAGAGATAGGGATAGGAGGGGCCACCACCGAAGAAGAGGGCAAACCACCCACACTCGTCAAAGCAGCAGTGGCCAGCTCAACAGGTGCAGGGATAGGAGGAGCCACCAAAGGAGAACAAAAATTGTCTGCACCAGCCAAAGCAGCAGCAGATGGTTCAACAATAGTAGCAGGAATTGGAGCAGGACTCAGAGCAGGAGCAGGAGCCAACATTGTAAAGAACATGGAATTGGATGTACATGACAAGTAAATATAACACCCAAAAGGCTTTACCCCTTTCACCAGCCATGCATAGTTCACCATGTGGGTGATGTTTATAAGCACTATAAGTTTAAAACAAGGCCAGGTGAAAAGTTGACCAGTCAGGTGAGCTTTATCTTACTTTTCAACATTATAAGACATTTTAAGGGCTTATCTGCGAAGTTTACTTTTTGTGATGGGCTTGGGACAGAGGAGATTTTGGTTGAATTTCTGGTTTGAATGAAGAACACTTGGATGGCATCTGGATTGCATTCAAGATGGAAGAGAACATTTTGAGGTGAGCTGTGTGCTGAGGGATTTATATAGTGTCCGGGGAGTGTCTGGAAGGGCATAGTGATCCTTTTGGCTATTATTGTACTGGTTGCCACGTCCTTGTAGAAATACAAGGAGCCCAAGAACCTAGTACAAAGGTTCTTATGATGATTGTGGCTATTGTTGTACTGGTTAGTACATTTTGCAGAAGTACAAGGATAACAAAACTTGGCGAATGGAGCAGAACCTAGTACAAAGGTTGCTTTGATGATTCAAGCTATGGTGGCATGTTCAATAACATCTGCAAAACCTGGTTGGTCTCCAGAGGTCTCCAGAGATCTCCAGAGCTCTGACAGCTGTCAAAAAGCTGTCAAACTCCTCCAGACGTCTCTGGAGGTCTCTGGAGATCTCTGGAATTACTAACCTTGCTCCAGAGACAAAAGAAATGTATTGTGATGGTACAGGTTTTGCTGATGAATATAAAAAATTGTATAAAACTCACTGGTGTGTACCAATGCATCTGGTGGTCCTCCATTGCTCTGCAAATCCATAGTTTAAGGTCATTGCAGACCACAATTAAAATGGCATGAGTGTAGCAGCTTTGGCTTTCCTATTTTGATCATCTCACTCATGCTTTGACTTTGCTATTTTAATTGTCTCACTCAGAGGTAGTGGTTGCAGTTGATGCAACTTCTGATTCTGCTATTTACTAGTGCTGAGGGATTCTACAATTTGCTACAGTAACTATTCTAAGCTACTACATACATGAAAACAATTGTAGGATGAATTCTGTGATTATATCATGCAGTTGTCTTTGAGACTAGGGGATAACTTACTAGCAACCGAAGCTTTCTGTCAACCAGAATGCAGTCACTAACAGCAGGGATTTTGACTAGAGGAGACATGTTGATCATTCTTAGGAAAACACCAGATAAAGGATACTCATGACATTCAAGGACCATTCAAGTTCGAAAGGCGCAGTCTGAAATGCATGATAGATCAGGATATTGAGCATAGGTATTTGCAGAGTGTAAGGATAGAGGATGGAAACAGAGTGCAAAAAGTAATGGAGGAGCAACTGAAACTAGATGGACTTCTCAGGTTAACATGATGAAAACAAACAATGAGATGGTATACATACCTCGGCAGTGGCTGCAGCTCATATTCTTCCTTCAGGACCTTGGGTCCAAGTATTGAGACTGATGGAAGGGTGTGGACAGGATGAGGATGGTCATCAAAACTAATGGTTGCTAGAACAAGTTGAGAAAGTTATAGAGCTATAGAACATAATGCATACCTTTTGTAGCAGCACTCGTACCCTATGGTGCTAGTTGTTATTGGCTGTTGTTGCATGGATGGAATGCAGTGTTTGGGAGGCACATATGTGAGAGTTAGGGAAAGAGGAACAAAAGGCTTACTAAGCTTTGACTTGGTGCAGTTACTCTGGCCGAGAAATATTCTAATTGCGTCATTGAAATATTTCTTGGCCAGAGTAACTGGGGCAAGCCAAAGCTTAGTAAGCCTTTCAACTCTTTCAACTTTACCAAGTACTAGCATACTAGCATGTATGTGTGCTCCTGTTGCTTCCATTGTTACCATCATGTAAGTTGTGCTACTGCTTAAGCTTGTACCTCACATTGTTTTTATTGTTTTACATATATATTTACAAAGCTCACACTGCTTGCTTAGCTGATCCGATTGCCATGCCCATTGCACATTGTTCATTGTTCATTGAAGACATCGACCATGGTGCCACCAGCCAGCAAGAGCTCCACTGGAACCTGAGGCAACAAAAGCAAAACATCCCCCATGACACTGCTCTCAAAATTTAATGTATGGCAGTATGACCCAAATACCAACCACTACTATCTGCAATCGCAAGATGTGATTTCTGAGTACATGAGAATGTATGAAGTAAATGACATCACGCAATTGGTTGAAGAATACCTTGTAGGAAAATGACTTGTAGCTCAACATGAACTAGAAGTGGTGATGCTGATCACAGCAGGAGATTTAGGATTAATGCCATTCAAGATGCAGGCAAGGTTCCAAATCACAAGCCAACTCTTGCCAATGTCTCAAGAAGCCTTGAACCCAATGTTCAGAGGTATCTGCTTTGTGACCACCCATATTTTTTCACCAGTCTTTCAGGCTTCTTGGCTAATGATAAAGCTGCATAGCAAATCTTGACACTTTTCACAAATCCTGGAAGGAATGCAGGAAAGGTTTAGACAGAAAGAAGCTGCTTTCATCAACATTGAATTGATCCTTCTTATCATAATGTGAAAGAACCTGGTATAAACAGATACATTCTGCTGCAACAAGCTTGAAATCAATAGAACCAGACTCTCCATGCTGGTGATGTTCTTTGAGCTTATAAGCTTGCTTGAAAGAATTCAACTATCCATTTCCTGGCAGTCTCTGCTCCTCTGGAACAATGAACAATGTTTTGAACCACTTCCACTTCTCAACCAACATTGGACCAGTCACTGAATCTCCCTTCCACTATTCTGCTGCCAAATGTACAAAGCTTCTTCAAAATCTGGTTGTATCACAACGTGGCACTGCTTTTCCAAAAGAGCATTAGGGTTTGACTTTGCCCACTGCTCCAGCTCATCATGCTTCTTGAGCTTCTTTGACAGTGCACTCTGAGTGAATGTAAGAACACCAGAAGAGTGCTTGGCAAAATAGTCAACAATATCCTTCTGGCAAAGGTATGGATGACTGTCAACATGTTCCATGACCTCAAGCCAGTCACTGAGTGTCAGATCTTTTTTTTTTTTCTGGTTCAAGGGATGAGCAGTAGTATGAGGGGCATCCATAGCATGATGGGGCTGTTGAGGTTTTGTCTGCATTGGCTTTTTCAAGTTCTGAAGAACTTTTCAAACTTTTGAGGCAGTATTTGGAGCCATGGTTGAAGTTTAGTATGCTTACTGTGTGATTGGTTATGTACAAAATTAATCCCAAGAGGTGTTCAAAAACTTAAGTGCCCATACGATGTTGGGGGGTGGGGTCTGAAGGGCCCTTAAAGTTGAAAGTCTGAAGTGTATTTTTTGGCTGTAATATGAGTTTTAAATGTATCAAATTGTCTGTATCCTGTATTTTAAAGGCTCAGCAGAGTCTTTGGCTTGATTTTCAGCCGATTTTGCGAGTTCCCGGTGGCAAGCCACGAGAGCTTTTGCATTTTCCATCACCATTTTCCTGGGCCATTCCTCCCTAAAATGTCAAAGAGGACGAAAGAAAAGGTCACATATTGTTATAACACTCTTTCGTTGGTCTAATCTGATTCAATACAGTCTACTTTTACAGTTAAAAGTACTTGGCGCTGTAACAAATGTGCAATCAACGTTAGAATTGGTACAGGAGGAGAAGCAAATTGGGATGCCCACATTTGGAGCAGATCTCACAGAGATGCTGCTGCAAACGCAAACATGAAGCCTTCCAGAAGGATCACAGCATTCTTCCAGAAGCCAAAGCCCACTGAATCCAAACCATCATCCTCCAAATTACCCCTTTCTCAACCACCAGCACCCTTACAACTACCAAGTGCAATCACAGTCTCCTCTCTGCCAAATGGAGGCACAAGCACTAGTACAAATCCCAGTCCTGCTATCTATTCATCTTCTTCCCCTAATCCCAACACTCTGTTATCAGTGCATCATCATGAAAAACAGAACAACAGCCTCTTGATGCAGGTTCAGAAGCTCGTGGATCATCTCCTACCCAGAATTTCTTGTTCTAATTAGCTCTGGGTCTTCTCCGGCAATCCTGAGCTTGGTAGTGCCAGTTACAATGAGCCATATGAGTATGTCAATAAAACATTGCACGCTGGACTAGGATGGGCCTCAGATGCCAATGACCTAAAGAAGCTTGTGGCAGACAATATTGAAGGGACTCTGAATCTGTGTAAATGGATTCAAGTGTGCATTACGAAGCTTCAGATTGCAGAGGGAATTTTTGAACCATGACTGGAGTGAACTAAACAAGCTTTACTTACACTGTGTGTTCATCTGCCTCTGGCTTATGAGTAGTATGCTGATCTTTGCACATAGTATTGCTGAAATGTCTTCCGATACTCATACTCCAAGTCCACAACCTAACGAGCCACCGGAAATCATTGACATAGATGAGGATCCCTCTCCAGCTCCTGTTTCGACTCCCCAGCTCCTTAACCAGCTGTCATTTGTGGTTAGTATCATGAAATGCCTTTGGAAGGGTAAAAAATGTACAAAAGATCCTCTTCCTTGTCCTGGATATCAAATCGAGCTACCCAAAAACATTCCCCCAGTATCAGCCTATCCCTTCTTACTGCACTCTTTGCGGGACCTCCCATGGACCACTGTCATCTCCAGACAGTCAGTAACCTTAGTATTGACATCCTGCACTAATGAATCTCCCTCAATCAACCATTGCATCAGTACCTTTCTCAAATCTCTTCTCAGAAATAGTGACAATGTCTTATAAACTGTCAGTTTCTACATACCCACAACCTGATCATGGGTGCTAGACATCACACTTCGGATGGTGCACATGAGAGTATGCCATGGCAGTACCTATCCATGTCACAACTCCTAGCAATAGCTGAACAGAAAGCCACCGAGATAAACAAGTTAAAACTTGAGGCACTCAATTCTGGCCCGTAGAGATGGGCACGAATATGTACTCGAATATATTCGTCACTCATGCCACGGATATTTGAGTTGAAAATCCACTATTTATATTCGAGTAAATACTCAAATATTTCTTACTTACACATATTCGAGTACGAATATGCACGAATATGCATATTCGTGCATAAATACTCGAGTATTTGTCATCAAAAACACTAACATTAAAATGTATTCTAGAATGTATAGTAAGTTGAAGTAAGCAAAAAACGAATGTAGTAGTAGTCAGAAATATCAATGAACGTAGTAAAGTAAGATATAATATATTATTCAGCCACTTCAGACTCGCCATCTTCTTCCGTCTCATCCTCCCCTGTATCCTCCTCTGAATCCTCTTCCCGGCCCCACTCCTTCTTCTTACCATACCTGGTGTTTAGTTTCTTAACACAAGCTTCCCAAGGGACTACATTACCCACTCGGATCCAATTATTGAGCATTGTACTCTGGAAAATATGTTTTGGTGTAAGGTTGTAACGCCACTTGGCAACAATAAGACCCGAGTTCGAAAACAGCCGCTCAACATCAGTGCTGGTAGCTGAAGCACTGAGGAAGTCAAGCGCCATCTCTGCGAGGGTTTGTTTGGCAGTCATGATACTGTTTGGGCTGGACGAGGCAATGTGAGTCCAATATTGAATTGGATCATTGTTTGAGATAGAACCAGCAATGAATTCATCGAATGGGTCACGGACAGACTCAATGACAAATGCATCAATTTCCGCAAAGTAGTCGGTAGAGTTGGAGCGGGAGATTGAAGGGACAGACACAGTCGCACGTGTCCAGTAGTGCTTGTTCCAGACATTACGCGCCTCTCTAACAGCTGTCTCAATCCAATCCTGCTCCCATGCTTCACGTTCAAAGTAGTTTCAACGGTATTTTGGATGAAGTACTAGATCAAAGTAACTTAGTAAGGAACCTCTTGAGGAGAGATAACAACACACACATAGCAGTTTTCCACATAAGAGAGTAATCCACCTTTGAGTAACATTTATCCAAGACAACAAGTGTGTGCTGAACACCACGGTGAATAACAAGAGGAAGTGTCTCATAATTGAAAGACTCTTCAAGTGTGCAGTTGAGTATGTCCATCATCGGGATGACCTCATGTAGCATTGGGTATTGGGAAGTAGAGATGCAGTTAGTTGCATCATAAAGTATCTATTAGAAAGTGAGTCAAGATCATTAGTACTAAGAATGAGAACATACCTTGAGAATAGGTAACAACGCTGCCAAGATGGCCCAATCTGCATCATCAGGAAAGAAATGTTTCAGTTGTTGCGTTGGGCGACCAGTATTGTACTCTGGTAACTTGGTAATTGCATTGAGAGCTTTTCGAAGTTTGACCACATGGTCAACAACATTGTACATAGTGTTCCAGCATGTTGGAACACGCTTGACCATCTTGAGCATCGGGATATTCTTAAGCCCACAGTAATGTGCTAGCTTCTTCTGTAGAGGGCCCTTCCGAACACAACATTGTCCAATTTTGATGATCTTCTGCATGGCAGAGCGACCCAACAACTCTTGCTCGACAGGGATGTCTCCAAGCGGGACTCGAGCAGACTGAGCCCAAAGAAGTTCAAGCTCAGTGTTCTTCTTCTGGAGAAGAGTCTCTGCAGCTTGGAGGGTTTCTGCCTCCACCTCATCCAGCTTGTCCTCCTTGGGGTCATCCTCCCATGCATCCACATCTGGGGCATCGACAGCCAAGCTAAGAGGAGTAGGATCTTTTGGTTTCGGCTTTTTCCTCAGCAATGGCTCAAATTGTTGACAAAGTGCCTAAATGAAAGTTGTCAACATCAGAGTAGCAGCAGAAACGATACAAAACAGACGTACCATGTAGACAAGATTCAAAATATGTGCAAAACAGCGTACTTGAGTCTGGCGTCCAGCCAAGGAATCTTCTCTGTACCGCACTTCAAGACAATCAAGCATGCTGTTGTTGTTAGTTGCATTGTCAGCAGTGTAGGCCAACATGCATTCAGCAATGCCGAAATCTTCAAGAACCTGATAGGACGCCTGAGCCAGATTCTTGCCGGTATGAGCAACAGTCATCTCCATCAAGTCCAAAGCTACCACATAGAGCTTGCCCTGGTGGATGAACGACACCATGGTGGCAAGGAACTCATGGCCGTTCCCCACAGTCCAGCAATCATAGATCGCATTGAAACAGCCCGTGTGAGCAGCAAATAGCTTCTTCACTTCATTGCATGTCATCATGTAAATGGTGTCAATGTCACAGCAAATTGTGCAGCGGGAGGGAGGTTTGGCCTTGGGGTTCAGGTAAGTGAAAACCTGAATGAGCTCATTGTCCTCAATGATTTTGTCAGGTTGGTGGCAACGAGTAACCCACTCCACAAGTTGAAATTGAAATTCACCCTTCACGAACTTCCAAGGGACTTGCTCGTCTATGGTGAGCTGTGTGAGATTCTCTGTGCCATGTTTTGGGTTACAGGTTCTGGCAGAGATTAGAGGTCGTGGAATCTATGACTGCATGAATAGAGCTTTTTGAGTGGCTACAGAATTATCAAAAAATCATTAGAATTCTCAGTATTGCAGTGATAGATAATGAACGTACTCATTTTTGTATCAAAACCGATGATAAAAAGCACTCTTCTTCTTGTTGTACTCAACAGTGACTTGATCAAAGTGTTTATAGATCTCCGACTTCCATTTTGAAGCCTTAAGCCATGCTAAGGAATAGTTCAGCCACGGGAGTGCGGAGAACAAATGATAAACCTACGAAGATCCCACTCATGCCATGCCAGTGTGCCCACCTCAGGTTTGTCCTCAGCCGGATCCTGACCTAGCGGAGTATCTTGCCTGTCAACCCAGCTGAAGTCCTCTGGTGGCTCGCCAGTATTGGTAGGTCCCTTTTGTCACCTCTGCCTCTTCCTTGGCTGCTCCTCCTCAACGTGCTCCTGCTCAATGTCTTCATCAGAGCTTGATTGCAATGGACTGCGCTGTTTCCAACGGTGTTTGCTCTTTGAGGCTTGAGCAGTATCATCGTTGCTATCGTTGTCTGTAGTTAACTCGATGGGCTGCTTTCTGAATCTGGCAGGAGCTCTGGACAAGTGTTTGGATGGGTGTTTGGATGGGCATTTGGACGAGGCTTTTGACGAGTTGGATGCTTTGCCTTTAGGAGCCATGTCCACAAATGATAGTACTTTGTGAACGCGTAGTTACATGGCAACAACAAGGGTACTATCATGAACGCGTAGTTATACGATGATAGGAAGCAACAAATGCGAAGTTATGTTGAAGATACAGTCAAAATGTATGGTCAGAAAGGGAATAGAAAAATGAAAAATGAAAACTTACTGCGTTGCAGAAACTACCAGTGAAATTGCTGAAAAGAAATGTATCAACATAAGAAAGTGGATGATTTTAGGATGTACCAGCGCACTGACTGAGTAGACGAGTCAAGAACTCAAGAATCCTACTGCCCCAAACACGAAGTTACGGGGACACCAAGGTACAGAACACCTGACAAACTCGAAGTTATGTCATTCAAAACAAGTAGCCAATACAAAATCAGGTTACTAAGCACCACCAAAACAGATTCAGGTGGGCTTGGTTGTCAGGCAGGCTGTGGTGGTGAGCAAGAAGAAAGAGGGCGGCATGGTTTGTTTGATCTTGAAATTAGTCAGTGGGCGGCTAGCCGAGGCACCCACACACGCGTAATTGATCAATAAGGTTTGAGTTTGATTAAAGTTCAAGTTGGCCAAACAACCACCAACTGCCACTTGTTCTCAACTGCCATCATCTCCTCGACCGCCATCATCTTTCAGTCTTTCCCGCTCCTCCCGCCGCTCCTCCCGCCCATCATTCAAAAACCCAATGCAACTATTCAAAAAATAGGTAGCTCAGTGCTCCTATTGCCTTACCGATACATAGCTTTCATGCTTGTATCCGTTTCTGTTCGCGTAACTCCATGTTCGCAAGTCTTGCATTGTCCTCACTTGAATTCAATTCAGCATGTAGTATCTCTCATGCTCTTTGTATTGGTGCTGCTATATTCTCTGGTGAGTCTCATGTTTTCATGCACTCAACATTGAATGCTGGACAACAGATAAGATAAAGGACATATTTTCAGTGCCAGTTGAATGTGTTTCGATCTTGAGTGCATGTCGAATGGTTTCAGACGGTTTTACTAATTGTTCTGAATACGATAGGTCGATCTACAAATGAAGTCATACAAAGGGCTCGTTGGCTGCAAGTATCCCACTCACGATGTGTTTGTCACCTCCCCGAACATGAAAACACTCTTGCACCTGCTTTTAGGCAATCAGCAAATTTGTATGCGGCAGCAGCTTCATTTTGGCGAGCATGATCCCTGCCTGGTAGCTCAACCGTTCAACAAGCAAACTGCGTACCTTTGCTTTATCCCATATCCATACACGTCAAATGCCACAAATACTGCACCTTGGACCGTCCCATCTGAATCTGCATTTGAGCCCATCAACGGCCACAGGCTGTCACAAAATCCTCTTGGTCTCATTCCAGAGGACTCCGTTTGTGCCTTGGAGATGCACTTTCACAATCTCTTGACATCGTTCTCCCAGCTGCCGCCATCTGAGAGATCCATCTCCTCTTTCCATAGCTTGAGGATGAAGGATTACAAGAATCGGATCCGTTTTCTCCTGAATTGCCTCAGAACTCCAATGTTATGGGATGAGGCAATTCATTGCTTGGTTTGTGCGCAGCATTGTGCTCTGGAGCTCGAAGCTCTTCAGACTTTGGTGACTTCAGTGGGGCTGACCTGGGATACTCAGCCATTTGTGGTTCATGCATTGCGGGATGTTGTTGGCACTTTGACTGAGCAACCGGCTGTAGCTCAGAAGCTCTACCAGGTATGTAGTATTAATATTCACTTACCAGTTCAATCGCTGATATTTTACTTTAGGCTGGTATACTGGTGTGGTTCTTCTGCAAACTATGCCACCTCAATGATTTGCTTCTGGTGGGGTGTTGGTCCACTGAGACCAACCCAATCCCAATTTGTACACTACCACCACAATACAGTTTTGATGATGCTACCCCGTTGCGCCTGATTCTCTACTCCGGTTTACTCAACAATCTCTCTTGGTACAAAGCTATGGGAAGGTACAGTTGGAGTCAGGCGTTTCCATCCTTGGTCTGGGGCCCTGATCCTGCTGTTGCTGGCGTCTCATTTAACCACACTGAGAGCAGTGCACTTGCGAGACAAATTGCTCCTGCTCCTCTATCATCAATGGTTTCTTCTTCATCATTGCCTTCTTCATTATTGTTGCCTTCCATGTCGTCAGTAAATTGATCAGGTTCGTCCCATGTGTCTCGTACAGCACCATGTAAGTATGTTTTTTTTCTTAATGATTCTCTATACTAATCCATTTTCAGATCCAAAGTCACACAAAGTTGAACCTCGCAATAAGTTTAAGGATCCTGTGTCACCGCTACTTCCTCATGCAATCCGTGCTTGGGCTGAGGCAAGCACACTTGTTGGCCATGATTTCAATCATGCGCAACCTGCACATCCAGGTGTTCTGCGTGGCTATGTATTACCTGAACCTGCTCTGTTTGTCACACAGAAGGATGATACAATGCAGGAATACCTGTGGATGTATCTCAAGCTTCGGGCAACCCTCATGCATTGAATCACCAAGCATGGGGCAGTTGGTTCAGTACAGGGAGCGAATCAATGGCGAGCATTACTTGGTTTGACAGTTCATGGTGGTACATGCAATGATTCGAGGGCAGTGTGTAACCAACATGTAATGGCAAAGGAACTGCGCAAGGTTAATGAAGACCAGACTAGCGGCTTTGTAAGTGGTCTAGTCTCTCAGCCAAGCTACTTACTGATTGTTTACAACAGAAGATTGATCTTTCAAACATCGGATCTGTGGTTGTGATGTGGAATAGCCAAAAAATGCCTGGTAGGATTCCTGACAATGTAGCGCATGATGTTTTCTATGAAATCTTCCAGGTCTCTTTCACTCAAGAGCTTCTAATGGCAGACCAATATCTCTATGAGGTCAAGCCAGATGAGCATGAGGATGAGGAACTTGCTAACGAGTTGGATGCTTCTTCATGCGAGGAACGTAACCTGAAAGTCATGGGTGCTATTCCGGGTATGCTGGATGGTGGGGATCTCGGGTTTGGATTGAGTAACGATTCTCTCCATCAGCGCAGTCTGTATAGACTTCATTGTGTCATGAAAGGCTGGAGTTGGAGTGCCTCCATGGCTATATCCTCTCTCCCGCTTGCTGACCGCCTTGAGGGACCAACTGTTCTCCCGCTCGATGAGATTGATGAGGCTGAGTATCATATCGCGTTTCATTATATTTGTTCATTCACAGACTTTTTCAAATGTGCACCAGTCCTTCCCCATTGATGTTGAACTCCTGGACATATTTTTCACTTGTATATAGACATATTCTTGTTGTCGAAAAGGGCATCTGGATGGTGTGGCTGCTTGCGACATGCTACTAGTTGGACTGCTCAGCCCAGTTGTTCTCTTCTTTGTTGTCGTATTGCTTTGATATCGTTTTTTGCTGTCACACGTACTACATTACAATTGAAATGGACTTTTTATAATGATTTTGGAATGACCGTTAGGTTGTTCATTCTTTAAGAAGGTTGTTAACAAAGTTGGAAATTATGTGAGCAAGACAGCGTTTCCTATGGGAGTAAGGTAAGTCTCTGAATTTACACAGAAGTTAAAGATACTGACCTGTGATAGGTTCTTGCCAACTGACCGTGCATCCTGCATGCAATTCCGGTACCTTCGAGCATCCTGGTCACTGTGGTGGACTCCGCATTTTCACTACTAACAAGATGGATAGAAGTCTAATATAAAGGTGAGCACAATTTTAAGAAAATAAGCATGATGGCTTACAGTTGCCTCAGTGTGGTCCATGTTTTGTGCTGAAATAAGTTTTTGTGAGTCGTGACATGTCAGTTGTCTTAACGGCTCAGTTACGCTGAGCCTCATACTTATCCCATGTCAATACCCTTGTAACTATTATTACTTGGTGCAGTGGTTATCGGTACATGGATGAAATTTCATTCTGAAATGGTAACAGTGCATGAGAGTTCAATCCCTTGCTGTGCGCTTTGTATCAAACAATTTTAGTCACAAATATTCGCAAATATTCGTGAATAAAATACCTAAAATATTCTCGATTTGATTTTGTTATTGGCACTCGAGTAAGTACTTGTGCCACGAATATATTCATGAAAAATGTTACTCTATTCATGAGTCACGAATATAAAAATTGCACAAATATTCACGAATATTTGCTATTCGTGCCCATCTCTATGACTAGGGATAGGAGAATTAATGGTTGAGGGCTCCAAGACATAGCTTGGAATTCAGATTGCGAGTCAGGGGGAGCAGGGAGAATTAATGGAATTGTTTGTTCATAAGGCAAAATATGTAGTCTAAATCAAGGGAAGAAATATCCAGACTGAGGCAATGTAGGTGATGAGATTGGAGAAGAGGCAGAATTGAAGAGGTTATGCAAAGGACAAGGTGGTTGATGTTGATATTATTGAGTCCTTGATGGGAGACCAGTTCAAGTTGCAGGAACATGTCATGGTCTGATGACACAGGATCAAGCTGGACGGGCCAGACCCAACTTGAAGTTGTCGAAGCTTAGACCTACTGCAAGAAGTTAGCAAGCATGCGCAGAAGAGATGAACACAGAAGACTCACCCACAAGCAATGCAGGAGCCCAAGCCAGCTCACTCTCTGCATCCATATCTGAAAGATATGCATGGACTTCGACAAGCCGTGATGACACCTTGTCTCATGCATCTTCAAAAAATTTATCATCACCCTCAGTTTTGAGTTCACCTTGGTGGTAAGCATGGCCTTGTAGGCGATTGCGCCAAACACCAGCTTTTAGAAGTTTAGAACAGAATCAATTGCTACCCCGACACCCCAACAAACTAGATTGCTACCCCAACAATCTGACTTGTGTTCATTAGCAGCGCCAATGAGTATACACCTCTTGCTTAACAAAAAGAATGGTGAAATGAGCTGGAATTGGAACCTCCCTCATGGGAATGTGGTAAATTTGTTGATTTACCAACCCCTAGCACTCTTTCAGCTAAATTGAGGTGAATGGACAGTAGCCAATGTACCATTTACCATTACGACCAATAAGACCATACCATCTTCCATGAGCGAGAGGTCATACCAGATCTTCATAAAGTAAAAGCATCAGAGCAGAACCATGTTAGAACAAAAAACGCTGGCATTCAACAGCAATACCGGTAGCATAGTATATCTTCCCCTGCTTGACCAAGAGTATAATGGCACCCTGCAACTGGTCAATATTAATCATCTCCACACTATGAAGATTGAGTTTAGGTGGAACTTCCAGTGTCCATACTTCTGCACCTCCCCAACCTCCATGAATATCATTTACTCAAGCATTGTCAGTAAATGGAGGAAAGGTGATGAATCAGAGTTGTTTTTTTTTGTGCTCTTGGGGTTCCTTGGGTCTACTAGTAGTAGTAATAGTAGCTCCCGAGGTGGAAGCAGCTTTGTTGTGCACTGTGTCTGCATCTACTTCAGTTTTAGTTTTGGCTTCCACTGGTTTCCGTTTCTGCCTCATCATCATCTTGAATAGATTCAGGTTTGTGCGTCGTTTGCTCCCAGCTTTGTTTTTGTGAGTATCATGGATGTTGTCTTTGTCATTCGTATCGCTTGGTGTTTGGACTCAATTAGCCGTCTCTTCCTCTGACATATCCTGCTCTTGATTGAAACACTTGATCCAAACCGCATGCCCAAAGTCAACTGCCACCAATGGTCAAGGTCTCTCCTGCATCCCATCCTCATCATCCAGTGCTTGATCCTCGAGACATATTACTTCGAATGGATCACTAGCATACCAAAGTCTTAGAGCATTGTTTTCTACATGTGCTTCTGCTTCTGCTTCGTCATGGTCTTGGTCTTTGTCACCAGTAGCAGAATCTGAATTGGGATCTGAATTGCTAGCCCTGCCCTTTCTGGGTCCCTTCCCTCTACTCGTACTTGGCCATGATACCAGAGGCTATAGCGGTATTAAAATAAACCCCTACAAGTTCTCGGAGGGATATTTTAATACTAGTGACAAGTTGTCAGCCAGCCAAATATGCCCAGGGAACCCTAACCATAGTATGATAAGATGGGACCATATCTCGGGAACCAGGGGCCGTGGGAAAAAACGGAAATGGCTACACCTTTATTTTTCTCTCTCTTTCCAGTGGTGTCTCCACTTAATCCTAATCTAAAATTAGGATTATGACCAAATATAGTAATAAGCACTGTTTTGGTCAGGTCTCGTTAGGGTAAGCACAAAGTGCTTACCCTAACATAGAGACCTGATAAAAACAGTGCCAAACAAACAGTGAACATAGGTTAGGGTTAGGGTGGTTAGGGTTTAGGGGTTGAGGATAATAATAGGGGTGTGGGGGCTTGCCCCCACTGTTAAAATATTAATCAGGGTTAGGGTTAGGATACAAGGTAGGGCTAGGGTTGGGTGCAGGTGACCTACATGAGCATGGGAAAAGTGTCCATTTTTTCCCACAGGCTCTTGTTCTCTCTGTATCAATATTTCTTTTCTAGGTAAAAGCTGTGCTGACAACTTGTCGCAAATATTAAAATATGCCTCCAAGAACTTGTCGGGGTTTATTTTAATACTGCTAATGAACCAGCTGGCCACGAGGATTTACCAGGATCCAAATGCCAATGTGAATGCCCTCCGGAAGGACTGTTCACCCTCCACCCAATTACTATTCCCACACCCGTAGAGCCAGACTCTGCTCCTGCTCCTGCATTAGCTTCTGCTGGAATATCACTCCTTGAAGATGAAGAACCCACAGCTCCCACTCAAGCATTGCTAAATGGTGCCAGTATCAAGTCTTCAGGAGGCCCATCCAATAAATACATCTCCATCGGACCCATCGGCTCACTACTCTGCTTCCTGCAGTAGCACCCCCATCGACACACCCATTCTCATTGACCACACCCCCATTCAAATCATCTGTCCCATTAGCCACAAAACCCCTCCTTCCCCTGCCCATCTTCCCCCTCTCCCCAAACCCAATCCAACTCGCATTCCTCATTGGAACTCTAAAATAGTACTGCACCAGTACAAATTGTGTTTTATGCGTTACTGGATTGTGTGAAGCCAGTAGAATTACTGTGCAGCTGATCTGAGGAACATTTGGTAGAGTAGGCCACCACTGGTGCACAAAGTGCGCGTATTCGGGGTACCAGGGCAGGAAGGGAAATGGGTTTGTGTTTGAAATGGGTATAAATGTTGGTGGAGGTATATGTTGGGTTTGAGGTGAGGAGGAAGTAATGGAAGATGTAGATGATGATGATTCGGAAATGTTGGATGTAGATGATGGAGCTGAAACAGCTGTTGAGCTCATTGGAGATATAGCAGATGTGTGTGGAGCAACTGATATAGACATAGTGATGGTGATGATGGCTCCCATGTGGTAGTCAATGACAGTGATGGGAATACTGCCATTTACCGTGGTGACTCTGCGTGTAGATTGAACCTTGGGCACAGGAAATACGGACCTCTTGATGATACTCTCAAATGGGGTCAATTGACTGGAAAGTGTCCCCAAAGTTTTGAAAGAAGCAACAGAAGAGAACATCCAGCAAATTCTCATAAAACTGTAGACACATGAGAGAGAACTCCATGACTCTACTATTATTGTAGCTAGATCTTCAGATAAGTCTCCTGACATCAAATGAATTTATAAAACCAAAACTGACAATCCATGTAAAATCTTTGCTATTATAAAATAAACCATCTTATCCTCAAACTCAACTTGGCACTTCCATAATTCCCAGCGTTCTCTGGGATTCCGTTCAGCTAAACAATTGTTGGTTTGTACATCCCAACACACAACTTTACCGCTCTTGGTGGCACAGAGTGTGTAGCTAGAGGTAATTGGGGAGAGCCAATCGACTTCTTTGCCAGGTGGGGTGTGAATGACTTTGAACCATTTTTTGGGTACCATTGTGCTCGATGCAGCTGATCCTTTGGAAACTTTGAGATCCAAGTAATTGTTGTGCATCTCTTCATGGGTGATGGGCCTAGGTGATCAAACAAGCCAAGCTTGCTCATACTGATGAGCCTTGTTTATACAGTATATGCCTGGTCGTAGAAAGATCCCTGAGATGCTGAAAGCCCTTCAAAGGAAGAGGGCAAAGTTGTCTGAGTAGATCTGTGGCCAGTTTGCAATAAACTGGTCAAGTAGTGAAGGAGTAATAAAGTGATTTGCAAGTCTAGAACCAATTACTATCAAAGAGTCTATTAAAGAACTGAGAAATATTCACCAACTGCAAGCAATGAACATCCAGATATGAAGCTACATTGAGCAGCAAGTCATAAGGCAGCAGATGGAAGGACATTTTTGTAGAAACATCTGGCTGGATTTGTGGTTTTTCTTCTTCCAGAGGGAGCGAGTGCTGCTTATACCAATAACTATTGGGAGGTGAAACGGATACACTGTTTTTCAGATTGGTTCTGGAGAAGGTTAATGATGAATTCCAGCCTGGGCCCACAGTCATTTGTTCTTTGGGTGGCAGTTAGTGAGAGTGACCAAGAAGTTTACAGCAGGTCTTTGTGCTCTACAAAGCCTAGATTTTTGTCCTCCAAGTATGCATTGGAGGTTGTTGTGGTAGAGGTTAAAGAGGGAGGCGCTGAGAATTAGAAATTATCTCAACTTGGCTATTGTTAGCCAGGTGTATCAAGGTAAGCATGTGTAGCGCGGACAATGGACAGACAGGGGTCCAATAAGCACCTAATTACCAGCACAATTCTCAGCTCGGCTCAACAATAACATAGCATATATGTACCATTCCATGTAAAAACTAGAGCAGGAGGAGAAACTACTACTACAAGTAGCTCATGTTAACAAGCACTAGAGAAAAACTATAGATCAAGCAGACCCACATCACAAAATGAAATGTCACCATCTCACAGATCCGGAAGAGCAACATCAAAGCAACATCCACAGACAACATGCTACTATATCCAAAACCATACCATATTGTCCTTACTGTACATCATCAGCAAAACCTGGGTGTGCTGCACAGAACTGGACAGTTCTGTGCAGCACTCATAGCAGCCATAGCAGCCATAGCAAGGTACCCATCTGTCCAGAACTATGGATTGCTATGGACTGCTATGGGTTGCTATGGAATGCACCGGTTTCGAGGCATTTGATCGTGGAATGGCTCTATTCAATAAAAATATATTAATCTTTTGAATTGCTTCGTTACACTTCGCAAGACCAAAAATGGATGAAAATAATCATAAAATCATATTATATTGCTGTAGTCATAGTAGGAAGAGCGAAACTAGTAGAACTACTAATATAACTACATATCTGTAATAAAACTAGTATACTATATCATTAGGTGGTGACGAGACATTGCTTGAATGCAACTACATACCATAGTCCAAACCAAAGTGGCTCAGGACTGACTTGGGGGGAAAGAAACAGAGCTCGTCGAAGTCCCAGTTACGACAATGCATTATATAGTGTTGGCGGGAGAAACTGACAGCTGTCAAGCAGCGACACTAATGCCGAAATGGGTTGACAGCTTTGTGATCCTGAAGAAACTCATAGCAAGCCATAGGAACCCATAGCAGCTCATAGTTCTGTGCAGGACTATGGCTGCTATAACCCGCTATGGCTTGCTATGGCTCCTATGACCATCTCCCAGGTTTTGCTGATGATTTGTATTATCATCAGAACCGCTGTTCTAATAGTTTTATCAGTAGCTGGAGGATGCACCGTTCCAACTCCGATCCGAGTCTGGTATCAAATGGATTAATGGTACTATCCATCTCAGTGTTACAGTCTTTGGTCTAGGCACTCCACTGGCCTGAACTGAATGCTGCTCCCAGACCCAATGCACAGCGGGTGCAGTGTAGGGGAAGATTTATATTGACCCTGCTCCCTCAAGGCCTCATTACCATGACTACACATTGTACAGTCTGGGTACAATCCTAAAAGTACCACAGTATACTGTAAAGCATTTTCAAAAAATACTGATAAGTTTTCATAGGTGTTTTGCAAAGAACTACAACAACTTCTGGAGGTCCGGAAAAAAGCCCGGTCAGCTGCCAGAGTCCGGTGAGGCGCTTAGGGTGCTTATTCGGCACCCCCGGCACCCCCGGCACTGTCCCAAATTGATGGAATATCATCAAATAGCATGATATCATGATTGAGGCATTGCTTTTGAAAAAGATGATGATAGCAGTGTGTCGGGACAATGCCCGCCCACTGGTATATATAGTGCACTCACCGGCGCTTATTTTCCCACCCTCTGGCACTTATTTCACAAAAAAAAAAAGTTGTCAGGAAGCCTTATATATTCCTCAAAAAATCATGAAAAATAGTAAAAATATTCAGGGGGCACAAGGGCGCCCTGGGCCAGCTGAATTTTTTGTCATATGACTTGATACTCAATTTAGCATAAAAAATTGAAATTAGGCCCCATAAATTGCGGGAAAATCCTGGAAAAATCACAAAAAAACAAAAAATATGGAAAATATTCAGAGAGTGTGTCACAATCACATGACCCTGTATCTTTGACAAATAAATTCCAATAATGGATAATAATCACAAAAAAAATCAGAAAATACTCATAAAACAGCAGCAGGAGTAGGGATATACACCGTACTATATATGGTTATGGTGGACCATGGCACTGTATGAATATGGTTAGGGTTGCACCAGATAAATATAGTTATGGTATCACTGTACATTTATGGTTACAGTGGCACCATATGAATATGGTTAGGGTGGCCACATGATTACAGTGGCACCAAATAAATATGGTTAGGGTGGCACTATATTTACAGTGGCACCATATGAATATGGTTAGGGTGGCACCATGATTAAAGTGGCACCAAATAAATATGGGTAGAGTGGCACCATATTTACAGTGGCACCATATAAACATGGTTAGGGTGGCACTGTATAAATATTACTACAGTGGCACCTTATGAATATGGCTAGGGTGGCACCATATTACAGTGGCACTGTATAGATATTGTTACAGTGGTGGCATATGAATATGGTTACAGTGACACCAGATAAATATGGTTGTGGTGCCACTGTATAAATTCCAGATATAGTTATGGTACTGCCCTATAAATATGTTTATAGGCGAGCCACATGAATATGGTTACAGTATTATCACTGATTTTGTCCAACTGCTCAATTTCAATCATGTCTTACCCCTCAAAAGGATAATTCTAATCAGAAACCCCAATTGAAGCAGAAACCCTTGACTTTCCAAAGTCACTATTGGGAAACCTTACCGGATCCCGGGTGTTCACCAGAGACACGGCAATAGGATAGTATAGCAGTGCTCAAGTTCCAACCTCAATGAATGAGACTAGCGCCGTTACGGATATTGCAAGGACATCCTGTTTGTCTATGACTCACTGCAATGGTACACCGCTTTTTCGGACATGTTCTTGGCATCGACATCTTTCAATGTTAGGCCCCGCCATGGGCAGCCTTCAAGCACTTGTTTAGGGTTATCTGAATAGGAGAGTGTGAGTTCATGTATGTACTAGGTTTCCGTACAAGGAGCAACCATCTGGTGACACTCATGAGGCCCTGATTCATACCTTATTTGGTATATCTTATTCTTGTGTCAGGCCAGCCCTCACGACCCTTGCCAAACTCACCTTTTTGCAACCTGCAGCTTAATGTCAGAGAGCTAGGTAGGGTTTGAAAGTGCAGTTCATATAACTGCTGAAAACCAGCAACTGCAGTGCAGATTTAAAAAAATTGCACCAGTGCAGTGGTTGCACCGTAGTGCAGTTTGCGGTTCTCTAAAACTTCGAAATTCAAAGAACCGCTGAAAACCGGTGCAAACCAGTGGTGCACTGGTGCAATTTTCCATAGTAAAACTTAGTATTAGTACTAAAACTACCAGTACTAATAATTCATTACCTACTAGTAAGTATTAGTATAGTGGTAAGTATTAGTGCAGTGAGTATTATAGTACAGTAAGTACTAACATACTTAGTGAGTATAGTAAGTACTAACATACTTAGTGAGTATAGTAAGTACTAACATACTTAGTGAGTATAGTAAGTACTAACATACTTAGTGAGTATAGTAAGTACTTATTAGCATATACTCATACCCACTAGTCACTTATTAAGTACTTAATTAAATAAGAACTGGTAAGTATTACTACCAAATGCTAGTATCAGTAATCCTAGTAAGCTGTACTTACTGCAATGACCTGTTGAATACCTTTTCATAGTAAATTATATTTTATTATGCAAGTCTTCAATTTTTAAGGCTACTAAAACTGCAGTTTGAACTGGTTCTGCACTGGCTTGCACTGATTAGGTGCAGAACTGGTTCAAACTGCACAACTACACTGAACTTGCACTGGTGCAGCTCAGAACTGCAGTTCAATGCAAGGTTTGCTTAAATTTAGAGATTTTAGCACCGGTGCAGCTCACAGTTTTCCCAAAATGGGACTAAAAACCAAACCGCACTGCACTTTCAAACCCTAGAGCTAGGTAACAAAGGCTTTCAACAATATTGAATACGGCGTCAGGAATTGGCAGTCATCTCTGTCTAACTATGTCACCTGACTCATGCCTCATTGTTATCTCTCCGACTTGGCCGTCCGGGGAAATCTGCCCTTTTGCATCATTTCCCGACAATTTCTGAAGAAGCCCGGGGTTTCTGGCCTGAATGGGGTTTCTGAGTAGAATTATCCCCCTCAAAAATCCACAAGTAGAGTGAATTTAAATTTTTCAAGGTTTTGGCATACTGTACCATTTTGATCACTTTGTTGGTCACAGGTCACAGGGGCCCCCAGCAAAATGAAATGTCGTGGTTTGTCCCATATCATAGTAGCTAGTGACAAATTTCTTTCAATTTTTGTATGCACCCACCAGGTACCTAACTCAAATTGGTAGAATATTTTTGTAAAATTTTCATTTTGTCACAGGTCCCACTGATCCTCAACCAAATCTAAATTTGTTCAGCTGGTCACAGGTCATACCCCCCAAACAAAGTGCTTGAAATGGTACATTATTTTTTGGTTATATTCTAATGTGTTTTTTTCCAAAATCCATGGATAGTTGGTTGTAATAGTACAAGAGTACCTAGTCATGATGATATGTTATAGCAATAATACCATCATGACCATATTCATATACTACTATATCAATATTGTTATGGTACTGCTGCATAAATATGGTTAGGGTACTTCCATATAAGTGTGGTTATCCTATGGCCATGTAAATGTGGTTCATGTATAGTATTAGACTATTAGTAGAGTATAGCTCAGTACCACAGACACGACTAACCAGTATATGCACTAACAATAACATAGAATATGGCTACATGTCTGAACTATGACAATCACAGTACTAGTACTACAATACCAATGTGAGTATACCAATGTACTATCTGCTCAGAAAGGTAACTTGTGTGATGTAGTTTGGGTGACTTGGGTTTATACAAGTACATGGACAGCTAAGGTATTGTGATATACTGGTACAGAAGCATGATATGACTTGTGTTAAGAGCAGCCCTACTTCTATGGTATGGTGCTGCTACAACTAGAATGGTATGGCTACATTACTGTAGTACTCACAACTCAGTATAGATATATACATAGTATCATCATGACTGGGTACTCTTGTACTATTGCAACCAACTATTCATGGATTTCAGAAAAATACACATTAGAATATAACAAAGAATATGCCAAAACCTCGAGAATAAATTTACTCTACTTGTTGATTTTTGAGAGGTAATACATGATTGAAGGATTGGTCAAAAGCAGTAATGATACTGTAACCAGATTCATGTTGCTGGTCCATAACCATATTTATATGGCAGTACAATAACTGTATCTGGAATGTATACAGTGGCACCACAACCATATTTATCTGGTGTCACTGTAACCATATTCATATGTGCCACTGCAAATATGGTGCCACCCTAACTATATTCATATGGGGCCATTGTAACAATATTTTTACAGTGCAGCTGTAAATATAGTGCCACTCTAGCCATATCAATATGTTGCCACTGTCAATATGGTGCCACCCTAACCGTATTTTTTGGGTGCCACTTCAATCATGGTGCCACCCCAACCATTGTCAATATGGTGCCACCCTAGCCATATTTATTTGGTGCCACTCTAATCATGGTGCCACCCTAACCATATTTATTTGGTGCCACTGTAATCATGCTGCCACCCTAACCATATTCATATGGTGCCACTGTAACCATATTCATATGGTGCCACTGTAACCATATATGTACAGTGATACCATAACTATATTTATCTGGTGCAACCCTAACCATATTCATACAGTGCCATGGTCCACCATAACCATATATAGTATGGTGTATATCCCTACTCCTGCTGCTGTTTTATGAGTATTTTCTGATTTTTTTTTGTGATTATTATCCATTATTGGAATTTATTTGTCAAAGATACAGGGTCATGTGATTGTGACACACTCTCTGAATATTTTCCATATTTTTTGTTTTTTTGTGATTTTTCCAGGATTTTCCCGCAATTTATGGGGCATAATTTCAATTTTTTATGCTAAATTGAGTCTCAAGTCATATGACAAAAATTCAGCTGGCCCAGGGCGCCCTTGTGCCCCCTGAATATTTTCACTATTTTTCATGATTTTTTGAGGAATATATAAGGCTTCCTGATGACTTTTTTTTTTGTGAAATAAGTGTCGGAGGGCGGGAAAATAAGCGCCGGTGAGCGCACTATATATACCAGTGGGTGGGCATTGCCCCGACACACTGCTATCATCATCTTTTTCAAAAGCAATGCCTCAATCATGATATCATGCTATTTGATGGTATTCCATCATTTTGGGACAGTGCCGGGGGTGCCGGGGTGCCAAATAAGTGCCCTAAGCACCTCACCGGACTCTGGCAGCTGACCGGGCTTTTTTCCGGACCTCCAGAAGTTGTTGTAGTTCTTTGCAAAACACCTACGACAACTTATCAGTATTTTTTGAAAATGCTTTACAGTATTGGCTGAAAGTACAGGCAAGGATTCATTTCATCTCAGTCAGCAACATGGTCCTCAAGAAACTGAAAAACATACCTGTGAACTCTTGTCCTCAACCTTCCATGGCCTGCAAAGCTGGATTGATGGAGGCATCTGTGAGCATCCTACTAGTCTTTTGCACCCAAGTACACATTTGGCCACTCCTGCAGTCAAGTTACATTTGCTGAGTAGTGATGGGAGGAGACATCATGTGAGGTTGATTGGAAATGCACTCCTACATACAGCCAAGTCTCCGCTAGCTCTAGTGGTGTTTTTGCAACAGTCAGTCGTGGTAGAGATGACAGAAGTCAACCCTGAAGATCATATATTTCGACTTTTTTGCATCCAGCTTTACTTTAGAACTTGTCTTTGCACCAGAGTTCTAATTCGCTAAGATGTTGCTGCAGGCCACATCTGGAAAATACCCCCTAGCCTTGAGTGGGCATAGGGTGAATCCAGCCATGCAAGTCCCTTAGAAGACAACAGGATAGCAAAGACACCTAGGTGACTTAGGACAACGTCCAGAGGTGCTGTTACACTCAGGTGCATCCAGGACACCCCCAGGCCATGCAAGTCAGGTCCAAGACAGTCAAGTTGGCTCAAACATTGGCTCAAGCCAACTTGAAGTCAACCCAGGGCACCATAAACCCAGCCTGAGTCTGCAAGGTGAGCTTCAAGTTGATGTGAGCATGCTTCAAAGCCATTCCAGGTGCACTTAGGTCAAGCAAAGTGAACCCAAAGGACTTGTAAGTACATCAGAGGGAACTTAGAATGTACTTCAGTACATCAAAGTGAACTCCAAAGTATACTCAAGTATCTTAAAGTCTGCCTCAGATTTACTTAAGTCAACTTTAATATACTTGAATGCTACACAAATTAACCTTAAGGATGATACAGTTCACTTCAGGTAACAAAAATGCTTCACAATATAGATGGGTCAACAAAAAATTATTACTCAAAATATCTATCTACTAGCTATACTACAAGATATCAGATGAGGGAGTGACAAAATTAATGCAAAAGCATTATTCACAATATGGATGGATCAACAAAAATTTATTATGCAAAATATCTATCTACTAACTATACTATGAGATATCAGATGAAGGAGTGACAAAATTAAAAGAAACATAAGAACAAACATGCTTGCAAGATATCAGATGAAGGAGTGACAAGATTAAAAGACATATAATAACAAACATGATAAAAGATCAAACATGCTTGCGAGATTCAACAGCGGCAGCTGCTGCACGAGATCCTGGCAATGGAAACACAGGAGCAGGGGAATTGGCAGCAGGAACAGGTACAGGAGCATTAGTAGCCCCAGGAACAGGAGCAGGAGTAGGAATGGGGACAACAGCAGCAGTGGCTGCCACTGCCTCAGCCTCCAACCCAGCAATGTCCACCTCAGTGAGGTCATCAGCTTGGACATCCAACAGGAAGGCTTTGTTAGACTGTGTACTGAGACAAAGACAATCAGAAAAAGGTTCAGTATACAAAAAAAGAAAAACATACATGATCAACTTATACAAATTAGTTTCAAAGTCTTGTGCCCAGGTAGGTGCAGCACGTGCAATCTTGTTGTAGCTACTGAGGTGGAAAAGGTATCTGTGCAGTGCTATGAGTAAACATGAAAAGGAAAAAAAAAAATTATATACCTTGGCCGTGCAGCATCAGAGAACTCCGCATGTCGGTGAACACCCTCCGAGTACTCATTCAAGGCATGTTCAATCTAAATATGATTTGATTAAACAACTTAACAAAAAAAAAAAAAGTGAAACAACATACCACAGTTAACAACAGTGCAATGGTGGGTGCACGAATCCGGCCAGCTGCAACAATCTCACGGAAGACCTCAATGTTTGCACCACCTTTTGTTGCAAATACTTCAAGCCGTAGGATGTGAGCAATACCATCACAGCCAAAAGGCTGCTTGGTGTCATAAGTACGCAACTGTGAATGAAGATAGTAAGCAAATAAATAATACAACAAAGATAACAACTAACCTCAGTGTCAATGCCAGCATACTTGTAGCGGCCATCCTCAGTTAGCCACCTGACCAAGTCCTTGACCTCAGCTGCGGTCATGGTGCCAGGCAACCTGAAGTGACTTGGAGCCCATTGACGGGCACGGGAGATGAGTCCAGTGAAGATCCCACCACAAGCATATGTAAGCTAGATAAAAAGATAAAAAGAAGTTAGCAAAGACCCTATAAAAAAGGCAAGACTTACAAAGGTAACAATATCTTTCTGAAGCTCAACATCTGCCAGCAAACGGGTATAGGCCTCATAGAATGGGCCATCCATGTCCGTGACTGCGAGTTTTTGAATCACGCCCATGTTGTGGTCATGCTTGTCGACAGCGAATGCTTCCTCCACTGCAGCAGCACGGCGTGCAGCACGCTTTGCAGCATTGGCAAGTTTGCGCATGCGGGGTGTGAAAAGATCCTGGGTGACTTTGCCGCTACGACGACGACGAATGGGAGTGACAGGCCTAGTGACAGGCCCAGTGACAGGCCCAGTGACAGGCCCAGAGACTACGGCATTGCGGACTCGGCTAGGTGACGAGTAAGGACGTTGGACACGACTACCTCTCTTGGAAGGAGTCAACGGAGCTGGGGATGAGTCAATTTCAATCTACAACAAATATCATTAGCGAAATAAAAAAGAACAAAGAAAAAAAAACGTACGTTGTTGGAAGGATTGTCGACATCCATCTCATCGACATCAGACTCGCCAGTAGTATCCATGTCAGCGGCGGGGTTGTCATTCTCACCAACTTGGTTGAGCCCGTCATCATGGTCAGCCTCTGTAGACACAATGTCAGAGGAAAAAAAAAAGGAAAGAAAGAAAAAAAACATACGACCAAAAGACAAGAACAAAGCCCTGTCCGGATCGTCGTCGTCATCATCCTCCTGTGCTGGCTTCGCAAGCTCGGAATCCGAGTTCGGATACTGAAGCTGCTCGTCATCTTCAGCGTCGTCGTCCATGTCTGAGTCGTCAACCTCAGCTTCAGCAGCTTGTGCAAGAGCACAAGCTCGCTCTTGTATTTCTACCAAAGATAGTTGACGAAACATATTTAGATAAAATTAATAAATAGTAATCACTTAGCACACGAGCAGCCTCAGCCTGTCGCTGAGTGTCCTTCTTCTTTTTGTTGAGGGCTTGCAGAGTTTTGACTTCAGCGGGTGAAAGTGTTGAAGGTGTCGAAGGTGAGGAAGCCGGACTCAAGCTGGGTGGAGGTATCACTGCAGCCCTTCCACGGGTTGCTTTTGGTTTTGGTTTTGTGGGAATAGTAACGACCTTAGCTGTGGTGGAACAAGTTTGCTTTTTCGCGGCAGCATTGGAGGAACGAGTAGCTAAGGGGAAAAATCAGTAAGGTTACAAAAAGCAATAGGGTAAGTACCTGGAGCACGAGCTGACATTGGAAAGAGACTGTAAAAGAGAGAGAAAAAAAAGGTGGATGATGGAAGGAAGAAAGAGGTAGCACAAAGCGAAAAGCATCACATGTTGAACCCTTAAATACTGGGCGGGTCAGGGTGGCAAGTTTCCACAGACGCCACAGCTTGTGACCCCTTACACGTAGGTAAGGAGATGCTGATCAGATATAGTCACGCAAAATAAAGAATGTAATGTTCGCAGTTGTATTCAATAATCCTAGAATATAGAACAAAGAATCAGCAATGCACAAATAAATGAACATTTGACTCACTATACATAACTCATTTGACCATGAGCATGAGGAACAACTAGTACAGATGATAAGCGCAACGGCAGCAAGAAAGACAAAAGATCATATGAAAGAAGATGCCATGAAAACTACAATCGGTAAGGAAGTGTCGGTGGCCGTTTGAAGAACTTCGCATATGCATGTATGTAGTGGTAGGTCAAAC